>JAXGGA010014548.1:0-31773 GCA_038373865.1 Uloborus plumipes
ACTAGCTAAAAGATTTTATCGTCCTGAAGGAATCGAAGACAGTGTTTTAGACAGAGGTGTCACTGCTGAAGCTGAAAATAGATGGGTTTTTGAAATTTCATGGGAAGTTGTGAATAAAGGTAAAAAAAATTAAGCGATCTCATAGGACCTTGAACATTTTAAATGCCAAATACCCATCTTACTTTACGTTTAAAGTTTAGCTCTATGAACAATTTCAGGTCATTTTCATCCGTTATAGGATTTTAATTTTGTTTAAATATCAGAAATATAGCCTAAATTTGACCTGTCTGACCTTGTATGACAGATTTGCTTAAAGATAAGATTCAAAAGTGTAGTTTCCTCTGTATCTATTTTTAGATAAAACCGAATGATGAGTGCTTCATTAATATGAGTGGCATTTAAAGCATCAAGTGCCTAAAGCATAAATATTTCCTTAAAAACTTGCTTTTCTATCTGTAATTTTGAAGTTAACTTAGCTATTCTGACCAGAAAATAACTCATAATTTTTTTATTCATATAACAACCACTCATGACACTTTTCAGTGTAATTCAAATGAAAGATAGTTGTGAATCATTTCATCAAATAAATATGTATCTAACATTAAAATAGAAAATTAAAACAACCATGAATTGAACTTTAAGACATAAATGCAGAAATGCCCAATGCACATCCCTGCCAAAGATTATGGTGCACTCTCCTTGAATACTGCATGCTTGATTCCCTCTGAAAATGAAGGTTCCCCCAAAATAAGATGAAGTCAATCTCAAATTAACTCAAAGTAAAATTCTCAAGGATACTGTCTGCACCTTGGACCTATCCCCTCCCCCTAGTCTTGACAAATGCACCTAGTATGTAAGGTTATTTGGGCAGGAATTCAAGTGAAACACGGACGATCGCAACTCACCAATGCAATCGCAAATTCCCAAATTTGGATTCAAATGAAACGTAATCGCTACGAGATGCAACTCTAATGTAATTCGACTTCCAGTAGCGATTGCAATTTGCGATCGCCTCGAAGCGATTGCAATGGCGTTTTACTTGAATTCCTGCCTTGACCATTAGCAGGGTTAACTTGTAAGTGTCCATGTCCAGGGGTCAGGGCACTTTCAATTTTTATTTCCCCTAACAGAGGATTAACTTTACATGGTAAATGTCATAAATGGTTGTAGTAACCTGTTATTATGAAAAATTACTAACAAAATAGTACCAATCATATTAACCATACACATTCAAACGTATAGTAAATATGTATACATAAAAACTTATAGAGCATTCATTAAAAGCATAATAAAGCAGGACAAGGGGGTCATTGTTATAAGTTGTTTAAATATCAGGCTAACCTGGAAATTCGGAAAAATTACTATTTTAGCAGAGTAGTGGGAACTTGGAATAGTTTACCGGAGGAGGCGGTAAGGAGCAGGGGAGTATATAGTTTTAAGAGGGCCATTAATCTTCATTGGGGTCTATAATTTGACTAGGACCAGCCCAGTTGGGCCCAAAGCCTGTTGCTGGTCGTCACGTTTGTATATTTGTAAAAAGTGAAGTTTTCGAGAAAACAGAAAGTTTCATATATTTTAGAGAAAGATTTCTCTTGTCTTTTAGAAATTTTATGCCCGAGTTGACCCATGCAAAGAACATGCAACTCAAGCCCAATCTAAAAATTTGTTCAAACATAGATAAAATACACAAGAATTTTTTGAAAAAAATTCATTGTATATTTTTCGAGAAATTTAAATTTAAATTTAAATTTCATTTTTTTAAGAATAAAATTTTTATAAAATTAGTCATGTTGCATATCAGATTAAACGGCAACTAACGTACTTTAAAATGCCATTTTCCAAATCGTTCTATCTACATTTAAAGCCGGGTTATGGTCCCTTTTATGTTCCCTAATCCATGGAAAAACAAGGGTTTTTCCAAAGTTCAAAGTCTCATAAATGAAAAAATAATAGAGATAAAAATCTAAAACTTGAGACATTTAATTACCTCAAGGGGTACAATTGATGAGCCAAAAAAGAAAGAAATACAAAAATGTAAGGTAAAATTTTTCTCAGATTTTGGATCACTTGACGTGGAATGACCTGTAAGTATTATTTGTGTTATATTGTCTATTGAATTACAGAGGCTGGAGATGAAAAAAAATAAAGATAAATAGCTAAACCTAATGTGCTTTTTGGTGCTGATTTCTAATCAATTTTTTGAAAATCCAATTTTACCTAAATTTTCATGTATTTTTTATGGTATTTGTTTTTCGCTCCATTTTGAATTTTTTCCTCCCCCCGTCAGATCATTTTTCTGCAAAAGTAAAATAAAAATCAATTTTATAAAAATCCCAAGCTGATGGAGAGAAATGAAGGTCTTTCTCAAAATCAGCACACCAAATAGTATAAAGATCAGTAAAAACCTATTTTTTTTTTAATTTAAATTTCAGAGGCCTGTGTTATTAGTCATTCACAATACAAAAGAAAAAGAAGATTAAACTACACTTATTTTCGTGCTCATACTATACTATACAAAAAGAAAGGTTGCTAAATAGCAATTGGTGTATACAATAATTATGTTTTGTCGAATAAAACTCCCTGAAATGTTCCATTTGTATGGTATTTAAAGGTTTGAATTCTTGCTTTTTGTTTCTTACAGTTGGTGGCATTTACACCGTCATACGTTCCAAAGCTGGGGTAAGTGTAGAGGAGCTTGGTGATCAGTATTGCTTACTTGGTCCTTACAATGAAGCTCTCGTCAAAACTGAAGTTGAAGTTATGGAACCACCGGAAAGTATTTTTCAGAATGCAATCCAAGCCATGAAAAATTCTGGTATAAAGGTAATTTCTCTATTCTAATGGATTTTTCTGCTTTCTCTTGGTTTTAAAAATATTCTGCTGTAAAAGTTGAAATGTAAAAGCTCTTAACCCATGAGCTGGATTCCAGAAGCTATAGATCATACATTAAGTGGGACTTAGGTAATATCCTATCAACCAAAACAAAATTATCACCAAATGAAAATTGAGATAAAAAATCTTGCCAAATGTCTCTATCCAAAAGCTTTCCCAAAATTTAGAGCAAGGTATGCCAGTCCATTATTGACTGTTCATCGCTTTTTTGTGACTGTTTTGGTTTTAGAAGATGGTCTATGGGATAATATGTAATCCATTAATTCAGTATGTTTGTTAAGATACAAATTTGTTATTTTTGCACTATTATTGAACATGTGTTTTATAAATCCTAGGTTATCTATGGAAGATGGTTGATTGATGGATACCCAAGGGTCATTTTATTTGATATAGGATCTGCAGCATGGAAATTAGACGAATGGAAACGAGACCTATGGAATGTAGCCAACATTGGAGTTCCCTGGCATGACAGGGAGTCGAACGATTCCATTATCTTTGGTTATCTAGTCGCATGGTTTTTAGAAGAAGTAAGATTTAAAGTTTTTGTCTTTCAGTTGCTGTAGTGTTAGAAATAAGAATTTAAATCTAGGCATCATATGACGCCTAGTATAAGTTTCTACAGGCGAGAATGAACAACCTAGGTGTCATTTTAAATTACCGTAATTTCCGGAAGAAACGCCGCATCGGCGGAAGCGCCGCACCCCCCAAAAAGTGAACCGGAGAAAAAACAAATGCTCAGAAGCGCCGCATCACCATAATCGCCGTGGTTGTAATTGCTGACACATCATGACTTATCACAATAAAAAAAAATTTTAAATATGTTTTGAACAAAAAAAAACTACTTTTATAGTCTCACAACAAAGGAAGCATGAAACGAAATATCGAAATATATTATTTACAGCAATCAAAAATAAAATAAATAAATCATAAAGTAAATATCAATCACTAAATAAACCCGAGCAACAACGTTAAGTTTAAAATTAGCAGTATAACTTTTATATCGCTTGGGTGCCATAATTTCATAATAAAGAGCAGTAAATTAACCAATTCTAATTACCAACCACAACCACGTGCACGTGTGTAAAAATGAGAGCTGGTAGGTAGGGTAGGTAGACGGAGAACATATTTCCATAGTGTTGCCAGATTTTTCAGACAAATACGATAAACTGAGCGGTGCGGCATAAAAAAAAAACTTTGGGAAGGATGAATGGTTGAATAGTAAACTGGGCGGCATGAAAAAAAAAAAAAAAGTTGATCAGAATCACCGCATCGGCAGAAACGCTGCAGTTCAAAAAATTTAACTTTTAAACTCGTAAGTGCCGCGGCGCGTCTTCCGGAAATTACGATAATAAAATTCAGTCAAACCTTGTTAAGCCGCACTCCAAGGGACTTATAAAATCAGTTCGACTTTACCATAGGTGGCTGGTGCACCAAAAAAATGGGGGTCAAAAGAAATGGGGAGACAACATCAACACAAGCTTTTTTTTTTTTTTCCAAGAGTTGTTCGGGAAAAAATTTCAGATATTCTGCCCCGCATTTTAGTCGATTCCCTAACTTTCAACTTCATTTTTCAGACTGAATTTCTCGACTTGTATGCGAGTATATACGCTACATAATAAAATAAATAGTATTTTAATGCCTCATGAGCAATAAGTGCATAGTTTTTGAGAAGAGGTAAGTTCTCCTTGTCATTCTTATCTATAAAGGATATAAAATCCTGCTCACATGTGTTTCACAAGCATGTGTGGTGCTACCTTCTTTCTCTCTAACTCTTTCCTAGTCTAAGGTTGTTCCAATTGCATAGAGTATAGTGACTGACAGCCCTAGATACAATCAAAAATTCTCTAAAAGAGATCTTTCCAGAATAAAATTGATTAACTGACTAAGAAACCACAAATATAAGATTTTGTAAAGACTAAATTGATTTCATTAACAAATTACTTTTCCAAATTTTTCCTCTGGCTCAATCACAAGGGATCAAGAAAGAAAAGTATCAAAAAGATTCAAAACTTTAGACACCAAATTTGGCACATAGTTCATTCAGGGAGAAGCGATAGCGTAAGTAAACAAGAGGGTTGCTAAAGGCATCAACATTTGCCGCTTTCATGAATTACTCACTTGATTGGCAACTCTCCATGAACATTTTGTTTATTTGATTGGCGCTGTTCTCAGTACCCCAGCGTCAAGCAGACAATGGTATCGCAAACGTTATGCTGCTTTGTTTACTTCCACTTTCCTTTCGCCCTGAATTCACTACAGATTGGAAATATAGGCGTCAAATTAAAAAAATTTCGTTGTAAAATGCGAAACAACTGCTTCATTCTAGCACTGTGCCATTTGTGTTTAATTTTGAGCATATTTAAGTAGTTTACTGTAATTTTTTATTTATTTTTAGAATGGACTTTGATCAAAAAATGTTTTGTTTCAGTTTTATAAGCAGGTGATGGAAGAAAGAGATACTCCTTATATTGTTGCTCATTTCCACGAATGGCTGGCTGGCATTGGCCTCATCCTTTGTCGTACTCGTCACCTGGACATTGCTACTGTCTTCACCACCCATGCAACGCTCCTTGGAAGATACCTGTGTGCAGCTAATTTAGATTTTTACAACAATCTGGATAAAGTAAATATTGATGTCATTTTTATATTATCCCCTGCCAATGTAGTTGAATTCTTATTATCTAAACCCAAATCAATTTGTTCCCAATTGTCTAAATCGAATTATTGATAGAAAAAGATTTTTTGATTGGAGAAAAGTATAATTTGAATAAATAATTGAAAAGGAAAAAAAAAAACATATCATTATATAAATTTACGTATTTTTTTTTTTTTTTCATTTTACTATTTTTCAATGCTGCATCTTTTGTGCATCATGATTTGTATTGTAAATAATGAAAAGTTATGCTCTATTACAGTGGCACAGTGAAGAGGGGGATTTTGGGGGTAAAAACACCTTCAGAGGTCTGGTTTTAACATTGTTGCCAATCCCAATATAATATTTTATATGTATGTAAAGAGTTTTGGTTTGAAACAAAAAACCTCCAAAAGAAAATTCTGGCTATGCTAGTGCTCTGAGAACACTGGTATTTTTTCTTAATGTGTGGATAGTATCCATTCATTTAAATTTTCTTGAGTCAGTTTCAGATTTAAATTTTCTTAATTTCTCAGACCACTGAGTAAAAAAGAATTTCAATTGATCATTAGTTTTTTTAGTCTGAAAAAGTGCAAAGAGCAAATCCCCTTTCCTTTTGAAAGTGAGGGGGCAGTCTCCCCCCTTGCCCCCTGTACGAGTTACCAATACATCTACTAGACAAGCTTGAAATGTTTTTTCACATTTTATTTCAGCTTTAAAATGCAGCTGTGCTAATCCATTGGGTTCTTCTCTAACTTTTTCTTTGATGATATTTACTGCAAGTTGCAATTATTACATTTTATATTGAAAGATTATTTGCCCTTAATTAGGCTAAAGAATTTCCAGTCCTGCAAAAAAAATTTTGAAAGTATGAATATAAACATTCATTCCAATTCTGACTGAAATCTCAAAATGTTTTATTACATATTCTGAGTTACCACAAAATAAGAGGCATTAAGTTATTTAGTATTGCTCTTTTTTATTTTTCTAATTTACATTCCAAATAGTTTTGATAGTTACAAAATGTTTCTTAGGGCATGGAAAATTAATTTTTGGTTCTTTCTTCTAGTTTAATTTAGATAAAGAAGCTGGTGATCGTGGAATTTATCATAGGTATTGTATGGAACGTGCAGCTGCTCACAGCTCCCATATATTCACAACAGTTTCAGAAATCACATCATTAGAATCTGAGCATTTGTTGAAGCGCAAACCTGGTCAGTATACAATTACATATTCTTTCTCGTGTTTTCAAGGAAATATAACTTTTATTAATGAATATTAATTGAAAAATTCTGAAAACCTCAGAAATATTAATTGAATACTATTTGAGGTAGTTTTGGTTTTTTGTTTTTGCTTTTTATAATGCTTTTATAAGATAAGTCCTTTTTGTTGGATTTTATTTTACTTTTTAAGAGCAAAGTTTCAAAATTTTGTATCAGTTTTTGAAACAAAATTTTATTGTACTTTATAGTACTGCTTAAGTGTACAATTTTTCAACACTTGATTGAAGGTATATTCTTTTCACAAATACCTGCAAAATATATCGGAATGTAGTTTTTTTTTTCTTTTAAATAAAAACTGTTCAAAATAATGTTATTTTACAGATGTAATTACTCCAAATGGTCTCAATGTAAAGAAGTTTAGTGCTATCCATGAGTTTCAAAACCTTCATGCTTTAGCAAAAGAAAAAATTCACGACTTTGTGCGAGGACACTTTTATGGGTTTGTATGGTTAAAATTATATGCATTTATTGAGGGTTTATAATTCATTTCAAGACTATTTGAGTAAAGTTTTTGATTTGCGTACATTTTATTTTGTTTCTCACCGAATTTTTAATTATAGTAATTGATTATCAGAGATGCAATACTTAACATATGCAAGGTTAATAAATAACAGGCAAACTTTCTGGTGAAGTTTACCATTATGTTTTTTTACTTTTGTGAAGAAATGGTTCTGTACTTTGAATGTGATTCACTCACATATCATCGAATCATATTCTTTTGAATTTTCGTAACTAAATGTTGATGTATAGTTTGAGTATTCTGCTTAGGTAGCTAGAATTCGGAAGGAAAAACATATTGTGAAGTATTTTCATTGTATGGATCTTTTAAAAAATCATGATTTTAATTTGTCTTTACAACAAGTATTAAAAAAATATTTTTGTGTAATGCTTTACACACCTAAGCATGAGCCATCTAACTGCATTTTTTTAATAAGTGTAGAGAAATGTTGTAATACAAATTATAATATTTTTTTATTATGTATGATTAAAAAAAAAATTGAAGTATAACTTAGTTCTGTACTGCAAGTTGAACAAATTAGAAAATAAAAACTAAGACCCTTGTAAGGAAAATTAAAATAACACAAGGAAAATAAATCTAGCATTATTTAACATAAACTTTTAAATAACAGTGTTATTTGAATGCTCTTGTACCTCTTCAGTGATAATTATAAATGTACTTCAATATTGGTCGAGAATTAAATGAGCTCAATTTTAAGTGCACAAGTACATCAAATTGAAATTAAATGTGTATGCTAGTTTAATGAACATTATTAAAGCTTTTTATTTTATTTAGAAAAATGATTTGTAAATTTTTCTTCCATAGACACTATGATTTTGACCTTGACAAAACTATATATCTTTTCATTGCTGGTCGCTACGAATTCTCCAACAAGGGTGCTGATTTGTTCATAGAAGCATTAGCAAGGCTAAATCATTTTTTGAAAGTAAGTTATTTTATGTAATGACGCTGTTTAATTGTATTTTATAATTTGAGTTTTTGTGTGATGTAGACTATTCTTTAAATCCCAGACGGGTATGTATATCAGCTATATTTAAAATACTGAAGTAGTTTTGGAACTTAAATCAATTTTTCTTCATTTAAAAAAAATTCGTGGCATGTTCATTTTTGAAAAAGTTTTAAAGTATCAAATGTCCTTTCTGAAGAACTTTTTAAAAAGTATCTTTCTTAAAAAGTGAAGTAAAAAAAATCTAGGAATATAAAGGAACTATTTCAATTATTTGTTTCTCAAAACAAGCAGGAATGATTCATAGTTTAAAAACTCAAAAGAACAAAGGTGTGACTGATTCAGTCAGAGACGATCAGTCTCACAAAATTAAACCACTGATATCAGCCGCAGAGCTTGATGAAACTTCTGAATTATGTTCTTTTCCATTCTGACCATAACCAATAAGCCCAGAAATGTTATCTCTTCATACCTTTAATTAGTTCTTGTAATCACCTTTTGAAATGTAATGCTTCCTTCGAAACCAATATATAAATACAAATACAAATGCGACGACCAGCAACAGGCTCCGGGCCCAACAAGGCTGATCCTAGTCAAATTATAGACCCCAATGAAGATCAATGGCCCTCTTAAAACTATCTACTACCCCGCTAAAATAGTAATTTTTCCGAATTAAAATATAAATAACTACCCTGATTTATTCATAAACTGTTTGAAGAGAGCATGGAAAAAAGTCCTTTTCACTACTATTATTATCTATTTCAGAGTGCTAAGAGTGACATGACAGTCATGGCTTTCTTGATCTTCCCTGCCCGCACGAATAACTTCAATGTCGAGAGTCTTCGAGGACAAGCTATTGCAAAACAGCTCAGGGATACAGTCCATGATGTGCAGTCAAATATTGGAAAAAGAATGTTCGAAATTTGTTTGGGGTGAGTTGAATCATTCACTTTTTTGCCTTAATGTGTTCTTCTTGCTTTCTGATGAATTGGGACAAGGTTCTTTTGTTCTTATGGTTTGAGGAGGCAAAGTATCTATTCTATTTTCATAAAGAGCTATTTGAAATTGTGTGTGTGATATCAACAAGTGTCAGATAAACTTTTATCAATTCACTTTGTAGTATATTAATAAAAATAAAATAGTCTTGACTTATAAAGTTGAGCAAATTTTTTGTAATTCAATATAAAAAATTAACTTTAAAACAATGAAGTATGCAAATAAAATTGAAAGACTAAAAAAAATAATGCAAGCAGGCACGTCATTTAGGGGGGCGGGGGGCAGCCCTGGCTTTGAGAAATCAATGTATTTATATATAAGTGGGTGTGGTGTTTTATGTTTTCCGATGAAATTTCATTGTATTTGGACCCTTTGCCCCCCCCCCCCTCCCCTGGAAAAACTTGAAATGACGCGTCTGAATGCAAGGTACTTTTATTTTACTAGATTAAAGCTAATTAGCTACACAAAGTCAATTGACCAGTTGTTAGTCCAGTCAAAATTAGCTGGAATATTTATGTTTAGATCAGTTGCACATAGATTTAGTTTTTGCCTGACTAATAATTTTTAGCTCATTCCAATGAGCCCTTGAAAAGTTTCTTCTTTTTTGTTTGAAAGCTGTTTTTGAGTTGTTTTCAAGGATTCGATGAAAAGTATGTATTAACAAGTCTATGCACAGGTCCTTTACAAAGTATTAAAATTATGGAACACTTTTGTGTTATTCTTTTTAAATTTCTCTACTAAGCATTGCCTCAATAAAATATACTTAAGGTAACTTAAAACGTGTTAGTACAAATAACACTAGTCGACAAATTTTCACTTTTTTTTCCTAACAAAGATGAAATTAACTGTTTTTGACTAATTTTGCAGTGTAGAATTCAAAAATAATAGTAAAAAAGCTGTAGCACGTACAGTTTTTTTGTTATGAATTTCTAAAAAGTACTGAACATAACTGAAAAAACATATCAAACACACCTTTTTTCAAGAGGAAAGGATCATAATATTAACTCCTAACTTTTTTTGAAGTTTCAAGAGAGACTCAAAGTTCAAAATCATGACCACTAATAGCAAAGAAAGGGTTCTTAGGGGGGTGTACCCCCTCAAAATGAGCAAAAAATCACCAAAAATGATCTTTTCATTCTTGTTTTTTTTAAATGACATTTCAAAAAAAAATGTCGATGTAAAATCAGAGAATAGGACCCCCTCCTATGATTCCTACGTCCGAAAAAATTTTCGCGCTGTAAAAAAAAAAAATTAAAAAAATTAAAAACCGATTTTATGACTGTCGCACGCTAAATACGAGACACATCGCAGGTCTTCAGAAAGACGGCGTATTCTGGCTGGTTCTTGTGTAAAATTATCTCCAGAATCCAAATATGGCCCCTTTCCTCTCCATCACTCTCCACTTTTTGCCGAAAGCCCCCCCCCTTCCGCCCCCTCTGATACAAAGCACAAGCAGGTATTTAGCTCGTATTTAGCGTGCGTCAGTCACAAGATCGTTTATTTATTTATTTTTTTTATTTTATTTTACAGCGCGAAAATTTTTTTGGGCATAGGAATAATAGGAGGGGGTCTTATACTCTGATTTTACACCAGAAAAAATTTTTAAAATGTCATATTAAAGAAACCAGAATTAAAAGATACTTTTTCATGATTTTTTGCATATTTTGAGGGGATACACTCCCCTCGTCCCCCCTTTTTGTTATCAGTGGTCATGATTTCGGACTTTGAGTCTCCCTTCACCTCGAAAAAAAATTAGGAGTAAATATTTTGCTCCTTTTCCCCCCAAAAATAGGCATTTGGTGCAAAAATCATAAAAAATAGTAAAAAATTATTTTTTTTATTACGGAAAATTGAGACGTGGTGGGACTTTTTTACTTGCAGGTATTTAAATAACTATATGAATACGTAATAAAAATAATAATTTGGTTGCTGTTAGTGAACCACTGTCGACCAGTGTAATTTTACTAGAAGTAATATCATTAAATACATTATGTTATTTAAGCTACAAACAGTGAACTTGCTCTCTTTGTGATGAACTTCTTATTTGTTTATTGTATAGTTATTTAGTTATCATGTTTTATTTCATTTTGAAAATTTTATTTAGGGGTCGTCTACCAGCTGCAGATGAATTACTAACATCTGAAGATATTGTAAAATTGAAAAGGTGTATTTATGCATCCCAAGTAAGCTTTTAAGATTAGAATTCAATTTTAGTAATTTGAAATACTGTTGTTTGATTTTAATTCTTTCTTGGATGTATGTGTGTTTCTGAGACCTAGTGAAAATCTTTAGAATGTGACAAGCTATTATTAAATTCATACGTAAAAAATAACGACAGTATGAAACACCAAATCCCAATCACCTGGAATCACTACTGGACTGGCATCATGCAACTCAATAAAAGCATAGTGCCTGCTAAAAAAATCTTGGGATAACTTGCAGCAGTGTTATGACCCATGGACTTTCCCTTTTATTATTATACATTGTACCAATTCAATGTGCCTCTCTGTGGATACAATATGCTGATTGATGCAATTAATAAATCATGTTTTCACTAAGTTAGCTTTGTATTTTCGCCCAATATGCTTCGAACTGTAAATTAATGAAGAAAAAAAAATTATTGTTACACTGAAAGCGGATGCTAAAAGATTGCTGCACAATCACAGCAAAATGCTAATTTACACATCACAAGTGGCATCGAAGAATCGTAAAAAGAGAGTGCAAGTGCTGTGCTACAACAAATAATAGCTGAATGTTAACAATTTTGGAGATTAAGTAGTAAATGTCTGCTGGCTATGCCAGGGCTAACACAGAAATGCATGCACCGTCAGCTCGGTTATTTTATCTCTGGATGTGAACGGTGTATTCCATCTAATTTTTAACAGCTAAAAGGATTTTTTTTATTTATTGATTTGTTACTATTTATTTATTATTTTAAATCTATTTTTATTTTTCAATTTAAAAGGAAAAGCTCCGGATTTCAAAATTCTAAAATTGGAGTCCCTTACTGTATAATGCTGCCAGAAAAAAAAATGGAACGTTTTATAAAAATAAAAATCTGTGAAAATTTTGAAGTGAAATAAAATCCTTTGTTTATCATAAAATTTGTAAAAAATACATAATACTTAGGAATCATATTATTGGATACAGCTAAATGAAATATTTCCCCCACTGTGTATAGTAAATTTCGAATTTGGAGCAATGAATGTTATGCTGTATGTAATACAATTGAGACTACTACTTTCGATTTTGTTAGTATACTAGTTTTACTTGCAATAATACTGAAATGTTTTTGTAGAATCTGATATCTTATTAAGCGTAGTATCATTATTGAAGCTTAATATTGTATGTAAAAAAGTTTTTTTATGTTTTTCAATCGAAGTTAATTATTAAATAATAAAAGATTGATTATATCATTTTCAAACTTTCTAAGATTGGCATTAGAAATGCAAGTATGGAAATGATAATCAGCAACAAGCTGTGGGCCCTGTTAAGCTGATCCTTTTCAATATTTTAAATCCCAGTGACTGTTTGCATTGTGCTAAAACAATGCCACAAGAAAAGTGGAGCTGCCTTTTCTTAACATATTTTCCCTGTATTTCAGAGAACTAGTTTGCCACCCATTTGTACCCACAACATGAATGATGATTCCAACGATCCTGTTCTTAGTCACATCAGACGGTGCTGTTTGTTCAACAACAGAGAAGACCGTGTAAAAGTGAGTGGATGGATTGGCATTGCATCATTTTTG
The DNA here is from genome assembly GCA_038373865.1 of Uloborus plumipes. NCBI lineage: Eukaryota > Metazoa > Arthropoda > Arachnida > Araneae > Uloboridae > Uloborus > Uloborus plumipes. The sequence goes on from JAXGGA010014548.1 coordinate 13,021, forward strand.
AACTAAAGTTGGTTTAATAAATTTAGTGTGATTCTTTTAGTCCTGTTATTTAATTTGAAACAATACAATGCACATTTGTAGTAACCTGAACTAGGATAGGCTTCACTGCGGAGGGCACACTGTGCAATTGTTGCAGCCCTCAAGGTTGTGTTTGAGAATCAGTGCTGCAGACAAAAATGTGTAATTGATAGCAAAAATGCTCAACAAAATTTTTTTTGAGCATTTTTGCTATCAAATTACACTATAAATTGACTGTTTTGTTGTGTATTGAACATTTTTGTCCTGAAAAAGAGGAAGCATTGTTGCCTTGAAATAGACAAATGCTGTATTTTCTTGTTAATTTGTACTTAATTTAAGCTCTTTTTTCCATTTCAATCATATTACTTCAATGTTTTTTTTTTTTTTTTTCAAAACAAGTTATTTTTATTTGGTTAAACTTGATGCAAAAATTATCTTCAGTTGTGGTATAATATCCAATAATGCCAATAAATAAGACGGCATTATTGGTGTTACTCTTGTAGTTCAGAAATAACTGTCGAAAGCAAATTTGCTGGCATACACAAAAGGTTTGAACACACTTTGGGGTGACGGGAAAAGAAACGAAGAACTTTTATTATGTCACTTTTTATCGGTACAATTAGTCTACATTTACAATTTATTTCAATAAAATTTCAATTTCTCATTTTTATTAGCATTTCTTTTGGTAAATTATTTTTTTTTTTAAATTTATATTTACTCTTCAATTTTTTACAAAAATTGAAAGCTGATGCAATAGTAATTCTCAAATTTCCACTATGTTGTTTTTCTTCTCAGTAATTATTCCTATGTACTATGTTACAGTTAGGTCTTATATGATAATATTTTCTTCCTCGGCTTACCTTTTAATGCCTTTTTGTTTTCATATGAAAACAAATAAATTCATAAATGAATAAAATCAAGTCCTGAGTTAAGTGGCTATCACTGATTAAAAAATGACTACAAAACTAAAATTGTCTACCGGCCAATGCCAACAAACTAAAAGATTTGCATTTTCATGTCTAACCTTACCTAAGTGTCACATTGTTGCATAGGATGCCTAATGAAACTTGTATAATTGTAATTTCATTGCTAATTTACTTAAGTTAAATAGATCAGTTACGGAATATTACTCTTTTTGAGCCGTTCCAAAAAAGTAACCTGTGAGAAGCAATGCATAATAATAAAAACATTGTAGTAATAGTTTTTTTTTTTTTTTTTTTCGTCTAGTTGAAGTTGAAGTTTGCACTTGCTCTACTTCAACCTATATTGAAAACAGTTACATTAATATACCTTCATTTAAGGTTACTCATGATCAAATGACCAAAAAGCATACAAAATAATTTACTAAAATTCATATTTTATTTTGGTCAAATTGTAAAATGTATTTTGATCAATTTTTTCTTGGAGTACAGTGGGATTTTTTTTTTCTTTCTTTTTTTTCTTGTATTAAAAGGTTATGTCTATATAAGAAAAGAAATTTTCATTCTGATCTAATTGCTGTGTCTATTTCTTCTAGCAAATTTCATTTTTTCAGTGGTAAAATTTTCCTATTGTTCTATTTGTAAGACAATTTCTTTCTAAGAGTAGTAAAATTTTAGTTTTGTTGTAACGTTATGTGTACTTTAATTGATTTTTTGGGGGGAATGGGGAGTCTTGTATCATTTTAATCGAAAGGCCTTTTTTTTTTTTTTTTTGCAATTACATTTTTTCCCCAGGTTTTGGACACTTACTATACATCGTTTCAGCATTTTTACTACCACATGGAATGTGCTTGTTCTCTAATTTTAAGGGTGTGTACACATTTTAGTTAGAAGAAAAATATTTTCTTACTATGAGAAGGGATGTGAGATTTTCCTTTCCTCATTGGAGTTATTTTAGATTATTAGCACGTTAAGACCGTGCGGGTACAGCTAGTATTCATCAATTTCACAATAAAATTACCTTTCTTGTAATTATTATTATAATTACTGCTTTTACAGATATTGGTGCATATGTATAGAACTTTATGCTTAAAATTACATCTGACTCTGATTTTAGGTGATATTTCATCCTGAATTCTTATCTTCAACTAATCCTTTGTTTAGCATGGATTATGAAGAATTTGTTAGAGGATGCCATATTGGAGTGTTTCCATCCTATTATGAACCATGGGGCTATACACCTGGTAAGGCTATTCATGACTTTTCCGATAACATTATTTTATGGCTTTGATCTAGAGACATGGAGGGGGTTGCGATTTGCATCTCAACCTCAAAATTTCGATTTCAGGATATGTAAAATGTATTTACTTTGTATGTAAAATACTGACAATGGTGCAACATCACTGGACTCTTGCTGGAGTACTACGTTTAATTTAACGACCAGTTTGTTGGCACTCTCAACTCCAATGGATAGCATCTGTCTCCAGCTTGTTTACTGTCTATTTCGGATTGGTGAGTCCATAGCACAATGGAAATTTCTCTTATACAGCATCCTTTGCTGCTGCATAATTTGAATGTGGCTTTCAGTAGCAAACAGTTTCCCCACCTCAGCGCAGGGACGGATACGAGAGAGGAGCGATGGGGGCAATGATGAAATTAGTTAACATTTATTTTTTAAAAAAATTTAAGGACGATACATTTAAAAACACAGATTAAAACATTCTAAAATATCACAGTAAAATCACAGACTCTAACTCATCAACCACGCACAAGAAGAATCACGTAGCGGAAGTGATGCCAAAAACCATATTAAGCCACATTAAAAACAGGTGTTGCCAACCAAAACATTGAAAAATATCTTTCAACAGGCAATTGCCTCTCCTTTAAGGGACTCACCACTGGTAAATTTTCTATATTGAAGTTGAAAAGAGGCATTTTTGACTATCTTTGATGCTAGCAGAAGAGAGCTTTAATGTTCTCCTCTGGATATGTTTTGCAATTGAAGGCCAAAGCACATATGAAGTTAACATTAAAGAATGCATACTAAAATCGCTCGTCTCTTCGAACATTTCTAGATCCGCCCTTGTCTCTGAACTAGATCATGGCTTAAGAGAAACTAGGATTTGCATAGAATCAAGCACATTCAAGGTATCTTTGAGCTCGTCCAGATAACTTAGCCCCACTTCATATTCCTTAGTCTATTGACGTAGAAAAACTAAGGGAAGTCCCAATTTATGTCTTCTGCTTGTCATGTCATTTCTACCCTTTATGATTTGAAACTATGATGCTGTTGTTTCTGAAACCACTCAGGAACCTGAGCCCAACTAGACACATTTACAAGATTTAATGCGGAATAAGTACGGCTTCAGTTTTTACGAGCACCAATAAGATGGAAGTCTGATTTAGCTCAGAGCGCTCTGTTCTTTTGATCCAGACCAAGGGCTTAGCGAACGCATGGTCCAGTTCTCCCAGAGGTATTGTTTCACTTGAAGGACTTCGTGACAAAGACCCTTATTTTACGTCACCCAGCCACCATTAGTAATGACCGTGGATCTTTAATCGGCTAGAATCGAACCTTGGACCATCCGGTTACGGAGGGTCCCGGGTTTTAGTAAGGGGTAGTTTCAGCGCCTGCCACAGCGCTGAAACTATGATTCTTCCTTACACGGAATTGAAACACAAAACAATTGTTCATAAACATCTTTTTTATTACATTTACAATCATTATGCTTTGTTCAAATTTTTGTTCATCTTTATCTTTCCAGCCGAGTGCACAGTGATGGGAATACCGAGTATTACAACGAATCTGTCTGGCTTCGGATGTTTTATAGCGGAGCATGTAGCTGATCCAATGTCGTATGGCACCTATATTGTTGACCGGAGATTCAAAAGCCCTGAAGAATCAGTTCAGCAACTAGCTCAAGTAAGGACTTAATAAATATTTTCATTAAAAAAATATTCATATGACTGTAACATGTGTGAATGATGTAGTTAGTGGCTTCAGATTTTTAGTTTAAATGAAGCCATACAGCATGTGCATTCTAGCAGCTTTAAATTTTTGCTTTGTCAAGAATTCCAATAACTGTGGTAATAGAGTTTGTTTCCACTCACCCCCTGTTTGTTTTTATCCCAACTGAACTTAAACTAGGTAGAGAATTCGGCACATGTAGTATTATTTTGCAAAGAGACTTTAACAAAAATGTAATGAAGGATAAATATTTTGAAAGTTAAAACTGTGGGCAGACAATGAATATATTGAGTAAAAGTGCCGATGAAAAGTAATTGAGAATATAAACATGTAAGTTAACCTTCTTGTTAGAGTACTAGGAATACAGTTCTCTCTCTGAAAAATCCCTATTTAGTACAATGTTATTAATATAGTATTTTATTCAAAGATTTTAATGCTAGCATTTTCGTAAACTTTTGGTATTTTTATGCTGTATAATATAACGATTTAAAATCAATTATGTTTTATTTTTAAAAAGAATTATTTTAGATATCTGAGCATTAATTACATTTAGATTTGCTATTTAATAAAATAAATATCAAATATCTTTTTACAAGTGTTTCATTCTTTACAGTATTTGTTCGACTTTACTTGCCTTTCTCGTCGACAAAGAATTATCCAAAGAAACAGGACTGAGCGGTTGAGTGATCTATTAGACTGGAAAAATCTAGGCATTGTAAGTAGTTTACTTTTTTTAATCAGTTTATCTACAAGGTTATAGATCTATCAATACAAAGGGCTTCTATATCATTCTTTTCTTCCTTTTTTGCAAGTAATAACTATGTACATGGTAGTCTTACTTAATGCATGACACATAATTAAATTGAATGGCATGTTTTCACAACTACAGAAATAATGTATTCATACATAAAAAAACAAGTAATGAATCTGTGTAAAAAAAGAGTACAGAATTTATTAATTTTATCACTGAGAAATTTATGTTTAGTGTGAAATTATTTTTGGTTAAGTCTTAGAAATAAATATTTGTAATTTTAGAAAATGCTCTAATGTTTAATATTTTCTTCCTGTTTCAGTACTATAGGCAGTCGAGACAAATGGCTTTACATAAAACACATCCTGAAGTACTTGATGAAGATACTATGGTATGCAAACTTTTTCTTGTCAGAGAAAGTAACAATTTTAGCAAATAAAGTTCCATGAAATGCCAAATTATTTTTTTATTATTTTGCTGCCTTCTTTTATGACCTCTTCTGTGAAAACTGATACTTCTCTTGAATTTTTTGTAGCAATTCGATGTATTGAGCTCTTTTTATTTATGCCAATAGTTTGTTTTCTTACAATACTTAAATTAAAAATGTTTTGCTGTACAAATGGCACTGCTTACTATGGATCGATGTTGACCACTGTGAATATAGGTTTTGTCTGTTCACTTTCAATGAAAAAGTCTTTTTAGAACTCATTATGAGTAAATTTGTAAGAGTATGACAAGGGCGGATCTAGAAAAATTTCAATGGAGGGGCGATTGATTTTAATACATATCCTTTACAACAGATCTTAATTTACAAATGTTGACCTCATCTATTTTGAACTTCAACTGCGAAAAGTATCCTAAGGAGAGCTCCATAACTCCCTTCTGTTAGCACAAAAGATCGTCAAAAATGCCTTTTTAGAACTTCAATGTTGAAAATTTGCAATTGGCAAGTCCCTCAAGGGGGGTATGATTGCCCCATCGCCTTTCGTTTATATCCTTCATTGGAGTATAATTGTTAGGTTTTCTAAAATATATTTTGAAATTTTATTTAAATTTTTGTTAGAGTATTCTTCTTGCAAAGTCACAATGCAAATTTTTATGCTTGTTACGCATTTCCCGATCATAGACACGTGCATGCCTTTCCCCATAGTATGACGAATTCTCTTTTCATCTAATTGGCCGCCTTTCTATCATCGGGAAATGTAACTAGCTATTCTGTGCAGATTAATTCTTTTTATATAATGTGTTCGCAGGGATTTAGTTTGTTCTTCGTTCTTCTATCTACTTCGACTTCATGTTTACGTCTTACTTTTATTTTGCTCAGCCGAGTTGGCTGCAAGCTTAATCCATGTAAATGTCCGTCAATAAATGTCATTAAAAATTATATGTTCTCGTTATTGCACAACTCCAATTCTCTCTGTTTGGGCATTTAAAAATACGATGGACTTTAAATCTTAATTTTCCCATCGAAAATTCAATAATAATAACCTACTTATGACAAAGTTTGATGGAAAAGATATGTTTTCCCAGTGTTTTATCATTTTCCTGGTTTTTCTCTAAATTAATGATTTTCCCTGTTCTGAGGGAACTCCGTTGTTATGAAAAATCAAGGTAGAAAACATATTTTAAAAACTTCTCTTTTTCCCAACAGAGAACGAAGTTGCAAATGAAGTACCCGAGACCGATGTCTGAGCCTCCCTCTCCTCTAAGTTCCCGAGCATCGACACCGGCGCCATCTGAACACGGCAGCGACGAAGAGGATGTTTCAGAAGATGAACAATCGGATGAGCCAACACATTAATGCAGGAAAGGATACATATCATGAACTTTTTTCACTTTTCTGATCTTCAGTCAGCTTGTTTACAATTTTTTAATGCAATATTATACAAAGTTTTTTTTTATAACTTGGTTTATTGTTGATTATATATTTTTTCTCCCATGTTTGGTAGTAATGTAGTAATGCATAACTTCCTAAGCATTTGTTGCCATTTTTCTTTGGTTTTGAATACAATGAATTATTTTAGCAGTTAGGAGAATTTTATACTTGTCATCAAATCTGATAACATTAACAAAAAATTGCTGTTAAAAAAATTATTAAGTATATTTTGTTTCAATGTTCATTGTACATATGTAATGGATTTCCCAAAAGCTAAGCCACTGCTATAAAATAGGGTTGTTATATATTTAAAGAATTTTTTTTTAACTTTGTGTTTTGAAATGAATTTATGATACGTATTTCAGTTATAAAATCCTATAAAGAATCGATCATCATGGATATAAATAAGGCAATTTTTTATGCTAAAATTATAATAAATTTTAAACAGTCACTTTTAATTTTGATTTATGTATATTTTAAAGAAAAATTTTATGATATTTTAATGGAAAAGTAAAGCATAGTTCTTATTAAAGAGAAACGCTTATACTTGTGATAAAGACTGGTATTTCAATTTGTTGATTGTTACTCTGAAAACTGCCAACTTGTTTAGTTAGAATGTGTATTGTTGGACAATCCTTCCTTTGTCATTTGGTTCTACTAATTTGTTTTTGTGCCATATATGTTCATCAAATTCTATATTTTTAATTCAGGATGTAATGTTGAATTAAATAAAATTGTTATAGTTTTGGAAATGTGTTTATAGTATCTAAAAAGAAAAAAACTGAATAAGAGTTATACATTATAACTTGTCTAGCACCTCACCCAGATGTGCTTTTAATTTGAATTGATATTTTTTGAACTCACACACACACACACACAAAAGTAAGTTTCAGAAGGGATCCATGAAGAAGCTTATTTTTTTAAACCTAAACAAAATGAATATTACGTATGAAAAAGCTTTTAAAAGATTTAAGATACTCTTTTTTTCTTCCTCCTTACATTTTTTACCCTTTTTATCTTTATGATATCCCTTTGTAATTTAGTATAGAAAAAATTAAGAATTAAAACAACAAATCTTCCTGATTTTCAGAAACTTTACCACTTCTGCTATTATTCAGATAATGGATACTAAATCTTTTTATATAGAATTAATGTCAGTTTCCTGTTTTCATTATTAACTTAAGGCAATGCCCTCTCTTTATGTTGATGAATACAATCTAAGTTAATTCATAATCAATGTGTGTGTTCGACTTAACAGAAAACAAGTGCCAAGATTAAATTTAAAATTTAGAAAAAAACGACCCTGATTTCCGACTTTATATTAAAACGAACATCACTGGTCAGAAAGCAGGATAAAGAGGGAAAATTGAAATTCCTTTTAAAATCCTTATACTAAAATCAATGACCAGTATTTCAGTTGTTAACAAATAGAAACTGCAACAGAAAAACATTTTCTTTCCTCGTCAACCAACAATGACATTGAATTCAAATCCTGTAAATTTAAGGCTTAGTGGCATTTGCTAAAAGACATTATAATTCAAGTTATATTTTACATGGAAGTTTCAAACAAATTTTCTCTTTCTTTTGGTACTACTATTTTAAATTTTCCAACATGTTTTCACTTCAAAAATTGCGAAAAATGTTTTAAAGCTTTTTAATTAGCATCTTTGTTAATTAACATCATCAGAAGGCGTGACAAAGCTAAGAACACTCTGAATTACGTCACCTTTCGAACAACAAACATTTTTTTAATCGGTCCATCCATTTAAGCGCTAAAGTGCCACAGACACGTATAAATACAGATTAATTTAACAAACAGACACGTCAAACTAATAACTCCCTTCCTTGTTGCGTCAGGGGTTAAAAATAAGAAAATTGATTCCTAAATTGGAACCATTAGAATCATATGGTAGTTTTGTAGGCATCAGATATATCCCTGGGCATTTAAAATCTGACTTTGTTGGGTTAACTTTGATAGGCTGATTTCTGTTGAAAAATTTATTTTAAAAATTGAAAAAGATCCAACTTAAATGCTCAAAAAAAAAAAAAAACCTTGAGTAGGACGGCTAAACTGATGTCTGCTGCAGGATGACCCACACTTGGTTCCATGTTACTACTTTGTCTCTTGGTTAGAAGAGAACCTGTCTTCTAACCAGAACAGTATAACCATGAGTATAAACATGAAAAAACTTGAAATAAGTAAACTTGAAAAAGAATAGTGATTCATTTTTTTGACATTATTGATACTGTTGCTTCGTTAACATTAAAACTGGTTCCCAATCTTTTGCACTTTGTTAACTTTTATTGAACCCTATAACAGCCTGCAACCCTCCCATATATGTATATATTGACCGTATTACCCGGCATTAGCCAGCATGCCGGAAAATAGTTCAAAGTTCATTTTGCAACAAAACAAAAATAAGTATATCTCCTCAGTTTCAACCGCAAAGCCAACCACTATAAGGAAAAATAATAATAAACACCTCTCTCAAAAACAAACCAGTGAATATCGGATCCCTGAGGGGAAATAAATCATGGTAATCTAACGGTGCGTTATCTTGCTATTGCTTATTAACATTTTTACAAAATTAAATCGTTTAATTGTATTAATAAAATGGATCTATACTGCCGTGTCACAAAACTGATACCTGCACTGAGTGGCAAATGCAGAAATCACTTCTTAATGTTTTACGCCTCTATAGATGGTATTTTTTCCAAAAATTTTATTTTAACATTTCCAGTTCGCAAATGACCATAAAAAATGTATTAAGATAATATATGTTGCAACAAATTATACCTGGTAACAATAACTCAATTTTCATAAAAAGTGCAGATTAGATTTTTGTACTGGCACACCAGTAGATAACTTATATTATTCTAAAAGTTTTTAGTGCTCTTGGGATGGTATTAAATAACTTTTTTCCAACCTCGGTTTTTCCGCCATGCCGGAAAGGTCCAGGTACGGATCATAGAAAATCTGGTGAACGTTAAATTTTGCGGCATGCCAGCTAATACGGGATAATACGGTATGTGTAATTAGCTATACTGCCATGCTAAGAACAAAAGTTGTATCTGCACTTTTTTACAAAATTGAGTTATTGTCACCAGGTGGTTCTTTGTGATATAATTTACCTACGTACGAAGTTTTACGGTCATTTGAGAATGAATAGTATTTAAATTATTTTTTTTAAGCGCAATCTGAATCAAATACATGGAGGTGTAGGACTTTAAACAGCAATATCTTGGTCTGCAGATACCACTTTTGCACTTAGCACCGCAGTATACTGTAATTTTTAATGTATTTTGACACATTCAAAACTCTTGCACTTAACTGATCTATCGTATGTTTTCTGTAAATGCAAATGAGAAAATTCAAGTTTTTAATATTCATGAAAAGTGAAACTTAATTCCTCTCTATTGTAGTAATAGTAAATTTAACTATTGATGGAGGAGAAATTCAGTAACAATTTTTTTAATAATAACTTCTTAATAATTCTTTTTTATTTGTGTAATGATTTTAAAACTAAAAATCCTATATTTTAAAATTAGGAATAATGTCGCGGCCAAACAGGTTGGGAGCATCTGTATTAAAAGATACCAGTATCGTGATCAGTTTCCAGAACCTCTCATTCCTTGCTTAATTTAGAACCTTTTCTTTAAAATCCTGCCCGACTTTGAAACCCCATATTTTGATAAGAGAGAAGAAGAATAATGATTTATGCACCAAAAAACATGTTTCACCATATTCTTTTCAATGGCTGCTTATTATTTTTTTCATTATTACGCTATTTGTGTAGTTCCCTGGAGAGGCAAACGTATTTCTGATGCAAATGCTGTACGTACTACGGTAAATAAAAAGAAAGCCATTCTTTTTACAATTTATTATACAGTTCTGGAATAAACTCTTTCAAAAATATAGCTACAATAGGAGGAAATTTAGATTCTTTAAAAGTTAAAGTTAATAACAGTTTTAATTCTGCATTATCAGACACTTCAGAACACAGAATCTGAAAATCAAAAAGTATTTGCCGTCGATTCTCCATTTTGCTTTTCGATAATTCTACCGATATTAAGTGCTGCAAGTCTAAATAGTCAACCGCTTCGTGCTTGTACTTTTGAAGCAACAAATCACGCCCTTGCCAGGTGTTATAATAACTTTTGCAATGTAGTTTCATAATAGGTTTTGAAATAACATTGTCAACTAAAACTTCTTCGCTTTCAGTTTTAAAACTGCTACAGTTAAATAAAAGTCCATGCTCTAAGATTTTCAGTAGAATATCCTTAGCTTGTAATTTGTACGGTAACTCTATTTTGTGAACTAAATTTTTCCTCCAGTCATCGTACACTTTATGCTCAGCTTTTGGTGGGTGGAACAAAGAACAGACGCCCCACATTTTTGTTTGAGGTGTCCATAGCGACTGATCTTGATAAGCACTGCATGTCTTAATGAGAGAACTTAGAAATCTTTTGCAACTCTTGTAGTTGGCACTGGATGTGGTATTGAAGCTGGGCCGGAAGGGATCCAAGACGCAGACTGAGCCAAACTGCAATGAAAGAGTAATCGGTAAAATCGAATAGAAACAACGTTTAAAAAAAAATAGATAAAAGTTTAAAATGCAAACATGTTTCGAAGGCAACAGCCTCCTTCCTCAGTGCCTAGCAACCAAATGGGATGACACAGAGTTTGGGAGAGTTTAAATGCGAAAAAAGAAGATGGACCAATTAGATCTGCGCACAAGCTGAGGCAAGATTTGAAGTATCAGAATATGTAAATTTGAACCCATTGATTAAGATTGGAGAGATATGCGGAACAGCAAAAGACTTATTACAAATATTATTTAAATTTTTGTAAACATAAAAGGCTTCCAGAAAATTTAATTCCCCTACAGTTGTAGGCCTGCAAATGATCTCGGCCTACGAAAGAGCAAAATTATGCCCTGTCCCAACAATGTTTAGAAATCAAAGATTTGCTGAGTTTTTGTTTTTTGACATAGTTTTCACGGTCATTTTACAAAATTTCAGTAATGAAGGCGTAATTATCTTTACAAGCATTTTTCAAGTACAGTAATAAAATGTCTGAATTTTAGATATGTGAATTTTCCTGATGATTGAATGCGAATAATGTGGTCACATTTCAGGACAGAGAGTATGCCAGCAGAGTGGTGTAGTGGTTAAGACGCTGGCCTCTCACACCTAAGGGTGCAGGATCAAACCTGGCTCCAGTTGGTAAATTTCCAAGATACAGAAAATTGATAGTGTCCATGTTTTATGCTATTGTAGCAAGAAAAAGATCCAGAGAGTAATTGTTCGGCACACACACACACACACAAGGAGTATCTCTTGGAAAATTAAAGTCCTAGAGCAATTTCCGGGGTTCATAGTGAAGGGGTAGTTCGCATTGAGTGACACTCTGCTGGGAGTGACTCCCAAATGAATTTAAGAGTATGTAAAAAATTTCGTTAGTTCAGTTATGATTTATATGTTTATCTACATTAACTAGTGAAATTGTGAATTCTTTGCAAAGCTTCAATTAATTTTACTTGTAATTAAGTGTAAACTAGGAATTGACATAAAAGCTAGGATGTTACACTATCGTCACTAGATTTCTGAATTTGTGCACCATTTCCAGGAAAGAATTTATTGAATTTTTTACGATTAGCTATTTTTCATTTTTATGTGTTAGTGTTTGTCAGCGGATCAGGAGATGATCAAAAGTTACACCGAAAGTCGATGTCAGCAAGGGATAATGTGTTATCTTTTCTTCTCCTTCGCTCTTCCTTCGTTGATTCATGTCAGCAATTTATTGACCCAAAAGATTTACTTATCTTTTCTCAAAAATATGCATAACTATTTTAAAATATTTGCCTATTTTTCCTAGATATTTTTTTGTCCCAATTGCCCCATAAAAGTCCTCAGATTGCAGAATTTTATATGTATATTTCAAAAAATTTCCCCCAGACTCCCTACTGAAGGTTTTCTTTCAAGCACAAATATGCGTCTCATGCCACCATTTCGAAAAAGGTTTTATATATTTGTCATTTAATATAAAGTACCAGGGAACCGAGCCCGCTCGGTTAAAAAAAAAAAAAGGTTTGTAAACTCGTGTTTTTTTCTAAAATGCGAAGTACTTATTTAGATAAACTTGAAAAGCATTTTTAAGCCTTTGGTTGCAATTATGCTTTTCAAACAGCCGTAATTGGTTTTAAAAAACACAACCTTATTTAATCCATGCTCACCGTAAAATCACACCCAATTTCATTTCATTTGGCGCCTAAAGCGCGGGAGGGGTTGATGAGAAGGGATGCAGAGTCCATGTTCTCCAGTACACATTTGGTTCTAGTTGGTTTTGACTTGCACTTGACTTCACACTCCAAGGTTCCCCCCGTACATACCACAACTCGTAGTTTAACCGGGATGGGGCCTTGAAGAGCGCTCTGTTCATTTTTGAACCAGGCCCAAGGGCCGAGCAAACCCTTGGCCCAGCATCCCCCAGAGGTATCGTTTCACTTGGAGGATTTTATGACCACGAACATTTTTAACGTCCCCCAGCCACCATTAATGAAGACGGTGGATCTTTGATCGGCTGGGCTTCCTCTATATGATCGGACCGGGACCCTCTGGTTACGAGTCCGACGACTTAACGATCGGACTACCGCGGCCCACACCCAATTCTAACTTTCTTTTGATCGATCTCTTTTAAATTTCAAAAACAATAAAATTCTAACGTGTTGCCAAAACTCGTTTGCCAAATACCATAAAAATTTAAATTTACGCTGATGTGATTAAATATGAAATCCATTGTTATAATAAAACGTGGTTGCTATGAAACAGAAACAATAAGAGTAATCATAAAGAAAATGGCGAAAGAAAGCTCGTCAAACTTCTAATGAAGGCACAAAAGACGGGGGTTTTTGTGAAAACTTGCGTTTTTACAGAAAAAACGCCGCTGTAGATGAACTCAAAAACCAAAACTTTATCAAAATACAAAATTTTATCAAAATCGTTAGAGCCGTTTTCGAGATCCGAAATATATATATATACAAGAATTGCTCGTCTAAAGATATTAGATGGATGTAATTTTGTTTTGAAACTTAATATTTTAAGAAAATTGAACTTCGTATTTATTGATTTTTTACCTGAAATATCTTACTAAACACTCTTGAGGAGGAAAAAAAGTGTTTGAAAACTAACTGTAACACTTTTATACTCAATTTTTAAATCGTACTTGAAAAGTAAAATAATCCGATTTTTATATGGTGTAAGTTACCATAAAATTGAATAAATGTCGCTGGACAATCACCACTGCTTTTATCCCATGGCTTTTGAATAAATGAAACAGCCTGTATAAGACACTATCTAGTGAAGCCTTGCTTTAACATTTCAAAAAACAATAACAATACCAAATACCATAAAATTTAAACTCGCGCTGATGTGATTAACTATGAAATCCATTGTTAAATTAAAATGTGGTTGCTATGAAACAGTAACAATTGATAATAATCATAAAGAAAATGGCGATAAAGAAAGCGTCTCAAACTTACTTAATGAAGGTAATAATTATAGTTATACTTAAATTCATTCATTATAATTTATTTTCATGCTTCAAAACGCTTATTTGCAATTTTTGTAATATTCATAAAATGATGCGTTCTAAAAATGAGGACCGCGCTAACAGTTTTAAGCTGTTAGCCAGTAAATTAGCCAAACTTTAAAAGTCTTAGCCAAAGAATTGAAATTATTTTTCTTCCGCAATACAATACATATAATTTTTCTCCCCCAGTGAAGATTTCTGAAAATTTTTTTCGCCAACACTTTAGCCACATCAGAATTTCTTTCGCCGAATTTTCAATTTTATCGCATTTGGCGAGGCGGCGAATGCTTAGCGCGGTCCCTTTGCAAGGCTACAATGGTGAACAAAAATAACTCATTTGAAATCAATAAAGTATAAGATGCAAATTAATAAGCAAAAAAGTATAAGATGAAAAATTCTTTTGCAGCAAATGTTTTTTAGAGAGAAAATCTAGAACTGTCTCTGCTGCTCATTAGGACTCCCCCCCTCTTCAAAAAAAAAAAGAAGACAATTAGTTAAAATTCCTGCTAACTGAGCCTTCAAGTTACTTGAATACCAGAGAGACGAGCTTTACTGTACATATGGTGTGATACAGCAGTAATGCAAATGCAGTCAGGATAATTCATTATGAATGTAATCCAATTAATTATAAGCTACTTGCACATGATTTTTAAAAAATCCTGATTTTCAATTATTTGAACAAAATCTTCAAAGTAAGAAAAAAAACTGATTTACCTCAAACTCTTCATTCACTTGATGACTAGTCAAGAAATCACTTTTTGCTATTGAAGTACTTTTTAGAGGCAGAATCACTCTTGAAAAGTCAAAATTTAAGTAGTAAAAGAAGAATTCTTTCAGCAAGCTTTCTGCAAACAAATCATTCATGCTCTAATAAATTACTTTCACATTACAAAAATAGATAAATAAGTATTTTGTTTGAACTACAATTAAATTCTCTAAATAGAGAGCTTTCAGTATTAGACATATATTCAAAAAGTTTTGCTAGGAATGTAATTTTTATACTGAAATGTATAATTGACTGATTATCTAGTGGTTATTCTCAGCCTGTGGTTCACAAGAAGTTTTCATGTGGTCCCTGAAGAGCTACTGATCTATAGTAGTACCTCTTTTAAGGGACACTGCTGAATAAGGGACACTTTTCCAGTTCCAGTCCTTTGAATAAGGACGTACCTCTTCTTAAGAAACAGACAGTCACACAGAAAAATTATAAAAATGCAGGCATAAATTACATTGTTTTGCATCTTTTCATACACAGGAAATATTGAATTTATTGAAATTCAAGGTTCACCTTTTTGTCTGAAATTACCTGATATAAGTTTGTCGACATTAAAAAAGAAAAGATTTTTAAATTCTGGTTAAAAAGTAATATTTTTTGAAATTATGCTTTTTTCTCTCATCAGTTTATTCATATTGGTTCAGCTTTGATGAATAAATTCACCGTCCATGATAAGCTTTCCGTTGAAAACTTGAAATGTTGTCTTTTTTTTTTTGCATTGTAATTTAGTAATGCATAGAATCACATGACAGGAAGCAAATCTATGTAATAAATTACTTTAAAATAATTTCTAAAAATTGCAAAATTTTCATTTCAGAATAATTTTGAGTAAATTAAATTTTGATTTTTTTTTTTTTTTTTGAGTATGAATAATTCTATGAAACTTATGCAGTAATACGTAAAAAAAATTTTTAGTATTCAATTTTGAACTTTAACAGTTTACTTTTATTATAATAGTATACCAATTTAAGTATGCAGTATGCATCAACTCATATATCTCCGAAGAAGGGACACCTCCATTTAAGGGACAAAAATTCCTGTCACATTAGTGTCTCTTATTGAGAGGTTCTACTTTATACCTTTTTTATAGTTGTAATTCAACTCATTTCGCATAATTGAAAATGAAATTTTTACCATATGTGGTCTACCTAGGATTCACAAGTAAAAAAGAAATTTACCACACACTCCAAAATACCTTGTGCCAACCACTGCATCTGGTTTAAGCGGTTGAATGAGGCTCTGCAGAGGTTGATTTTTTTAAAAAAAAACAGGAGCCGAGCAACCCCTGGTCCAAGACTCCCAGAAATATTGATTTGGATTAGGAGCTTGAAGGACTTTGTAACTATGAACATGTTTGATTAGCCCAGTCACCATTAGTGAACACTGTGGTTCTTCAACAAGCTAGCAGCGAACTCGGGACCCTCTGGTTACGAGTTCGACGCCTTACTGATTAGACCGCCACGGCCAAAAAGGGAATCCCAAAAAAAAAATAAAACCTTTTTTTATGTAAATATTGATTTTTTTAATATGAAGGCTAAATTGGGAATGTGTTTTCATGAAATTGGACATTTTTTTCTCAGCTATTAAACAAAATTGACTTATTTAATGTACTAAAAAAAATTAGTCACCCAGGTTAACATGAGATATGTCGGACTCTGGTCATAGTACCATGAAAACCAATATTTTACTAGATGAAGAAAAAGGACATGGGCTTTATAAGTAAGTTTAAATCCACAATTTATTAATACAAAAAGAAAAAATAATAATCAGTCCAGGAAATGAATTACAAGAAATAATGAATCTAATCTTCTATTAGAGATTATTCTTACCTAAACTTTGACTGTTTTTCGAGGGTGGTATTGCCTTTACTTCTCTGAGAAGAAGATCTTCGTCATTCACATTTCCACGGTGAAGATATTCTGAAAGATGAAATAATTTAAATTTTTCACAAAAGAATTTTAAGGAAAAAAACTGATATACAGTACTGGCCAGAATGGATGACTCGCCACAAAAATCAGCGATGTTTATGAATGCATAAGAATGAATGCATTTAACCAAGTATTTATTTTGTGAGACTTATTAATTTTACTTATATAAGCACAGTATACATACATCATTGAGAAAAGGTTCAATATTTGATGAGGAAATCCTTTTTTTTTTTTTTTTCCCCAATATAGCATGAATACGATCATTCATAAAAATACATAATTTTTCACAAAAATCTGGTGTAAATTCTGTAATCCACGCTTGTTTTATAGTTTCTCGAAAGTCTGAAAGTAAAGTGGGGTTACGCTCAGCAACTTTAAAATTACCCCTCGACTGGTTTTGATTTGCAGAATTTCTGGGCCACGGTTCAAGGATCTGAAACCCTTTCTTTGCAATGGCAAGATGCTTCATCATGTTGAACGTGTGTGTACTGGTTGATGTTCATAAACATTGGTAACTTCTTTTAGCACATCACCAAATGGAGCTTGGAACAATGGAACACCTTGATGTGATAAAAGAGAAATTATAGTCTAATGAACGAAAATATTTGATAAAAAAAAACGTGTTAGGAGCATTTTTGCATTAACTGTAAACATTAAAAAATGCATTTACTCCTGTTTAAAATAAAATATTAGTATAAAATAGCAAAGTGTTGGTGAAATTATTGAGTCTGTTTGTACCATGTGTGACTGTGGAATGGCCCAATGAAAAAAAATTAAAAAGGAGGACCATCGATCTTTTTTACAACACTATCAGTTTTTCATCTTAATATTGGACTAGGATGCAGTTTTGGATTACGCACAATGCAATATTCATGATAACTGGTATTTGTCTACAAGAAGGTCATAAGAGTAAGAGTAACTATACATAAAATATGCATTACCCGAGTTGTCAATGGCTGTCAATGGAGGCAATATCGGGGGATCTCTTGTTTGGAGGAAATGAACAACAAGAAGAGAAAAGGCATAGCTGTTGAACATGTCAATATCTCCAACAAATCCACCATATTTACCCCAATAGCGAACCAGCTTCGCAAGAGGTGCAAATCGTTCATCATACTGGCACAGAAGTCTCAGGACTTTAGTGTTACGCAAAGAAAACCTGAAATAATTGTGAATTTAAAGTTTTTAATACAAAGTTAATTGATATAATCTAAGCAAAGGTTGTTGAAGCTAACCACAACCTTTAATGTTGCATTTTATTATTAAAGCAAAGGATTAAGCAAAGTCCAATTTAATATAGGGTCCAGATTGATGAGGGTTTACAGTGTTACAAATGAAAATGAAAACAACATTTGCAAAAATAAACTCTCAAAAAAGGAGATCTACAAAATCCACAAAGCTAAAATATTTTCAAAAATTACTTACGCATTTTCGCAAGAGAAATCACAGAACACATCATATTTGGAGTGATAAAATCTAAGTATTGGACAGCGAGCTTTTATAAGTAGTATGGGTTCCCTAATTTCAGGGCAATGCTTACGAAGAATCCTTCGCACAAAGCGAAGGAGATATTGAGGGGTCATATGAGCCACAGTTTCATGCGACACTTCTCCATTGATGACAGAATTCAAGGTCGGTACTTCTTTTAAAATCACATGTGGCTGAAAAAGCAATACAAAATAAAGTTAACAAACATTTATTCATAAGCTTTTTTAAGAGCAACTGTTAGAATAAATGACATTATGAAGCAAAAATTAAAACCCAAAATGCATGATTCTCACAGTATTAAATGCGAAACAGATAAAAAGTTGCTCAGTTTTTGACAGCTATAATTTCTAAGCCTTCTGGCTGATCATATTTTATTGCACTACTTTAGCCTAGTACTTTTCCTTACCTCATCAACAAAGAGTGTCTGAATTGAAACAT
>JAXGGA010014549.1:0-31770 GCA_038373865.1 Uloborus plumipes
GTTACAACCTTTTGTTCTGCTGTTTCACAAGCATTTTTAAAATTACCACAAAATATTTAACTAATCTACCAGATAAGTCTCAAGACTTTTTTCTCCTCTTTAGTTTAGTAACAAAATTTTGTTTTGTTGATTCGGAAACGCTTCTAAAGCATCAGAAAACATCTATCGAATATATCTCATTATACCTAAGCATTTTTTCGCTTTTTCACTGAAAAAAAGTAATTTTTTGTAGTGACGTTTTTTATACAATTCTATTATGACCGGAAAATATTTTTTTAATTTGTCTGATATATTTTAAGCCAACTTCTCTCTTCACAGTCTCACTGTAAAAACAGCCCAAAACGTTCCTGGAAAATAATGAGCAGTTATGAGCTTAAATTCTGCCAGTATGCAATATCCATCTTTACTAATAATATAAAGCTGTAGAGTTTGTTTGTTTGTTTGTTTGAACGCGCTAATCTCAGGAACTACTGGTTCGATTTGAAAAATTCTTTTTGTGTGGAATAGTCCATTTATCCAGAAAGACTTTAGGCTATAGTTTGAAAAGATTCAATAAGCGATTCGTTTTTTATTCTAATTCAAGGCAATTTTCACATAAATCGCCGAATACTGGGGTTAAAAATTACTTGCACATATTAATGTTATATATCGTTGGAAGCAGAAAAATTTTGTCCGTCCTATGCAGTTTGTTCCGATTCTCTAACTTAAATACAGCACGAGTTATTCAATTTTTAAACTTGCCTTTTGCAAGGCTTCACCCGATTTCTTGCAATACTTGGTTCATTAAAACCATCAATAAAAAATAAACTAATTATTCCACAGTTTTGATTTTTACGCCATTGGATAGAGTGATATTTTTAACCCCAGAGTTGATTTGACTTACAGTCGAAGAACCAAGCTTTTATCTCCACTAGAAAAAAAGTTACAAGCGTTTGAACTTTGAGTTTGAAAACCTCTTTTCTGATCAAATTATTAACGTTTTATTGCATTACTATGCTGACATCTTTTAAATTCATTGTTGGTTCCCTTTTCTTCATTTCGTTTTTTACAAGCATTTTATTTTACTGCGTTTCAAGGCTCTCCTATGATGATTATAACAAGGCAAATAATTCCTTTTAGTTCGGTACAATTGCAAAGATTTTAGCCTTTAATATTTAATTGTGACATATTGTAGCAATTTGATATTTGACAACAAACGTGCCTTTTAACTTTAAAAAAAAATAGTGGGGAAGACCGCAGATATTGTCGATATCGTTTGTTTCGTACTGCTATTGTTTTCTTATTCGTTTGACTTTTTTTTTCTTATGCAATAGGTATGTAAGTAGGTTTCAAATGAGTGAAATATTATTTTATTTATTTTTTTTAATGATTTAAGATAGTTACTAATCGAAGTAAATAATATGATTCATCATATTTTTGTAACGTTTTTACTACTTTGTATCATTGGTACTAAACACATAATTTAATTGCATAGTATTTTTATATTGGGTAGTGTTTAATTATTCTTCAGGGGTCTGTCCAGGAGTTTTCACAGGGTCCGTTTTTTTGTGAAAAACTAAATAATGTTGTGAAAAATTAATTAAAAAAAAAAAAAAAAAACGCAAAAAATGCAAAAAAAAAAAAAGCAAGAATTTTTTTTTTGTTGAATTTAATAAAAAATAAAAATAAATTTCATTTATTTTCCTCAAAAAAAAAAAGCATATTAAACATCAAAAATGCGAAAAGTCCGATTCCTGTAGCGGATGCAAAGAGATTGCAGTTTTCAAAGTGATCATTCAAGTGACATCAAAAGCATAAAAACGGAACATAAAATATTTTTTTTGGTGAATTTTTTTTACAACTGCATTTTAAAGGTCTATGTTAAACATATTATTAATGTCTGTTTCCACAATTAATGCAAAAATAAAATGGAACGATCGTTTAACATTTAGACTCATAAAAGAAGTAATTTTTGCTTTAAAAAATTTAAAATAATAATCTGAGCAAAAAAAAAAAGCGAATTTTCATTTATTTTTCTCCTAATAAAGAGTAATTAGCTTGAAAAGTAAGTAAAATTCGATTTTCATATCGGATGCAGAGATCGATTTTTTCAAAATGAAAGCATCAGAAATATAAAAACGATTTTTAATAATTTATTAAAGTCAAAAATTTTAGAGCTGCATTTCATCAGGTTTATATGATGAATGTCATTAATAATCACCGACATATTCGCCAAAAATTCGGAGGAAAAAATACGGTAGGGAAACATAGCAAAACAAACAATACCAAACTTCTAATATTAACAGACGCAAAAATGCATTAATTCCTGAATATAACTAAAACCCTTGTAAGCATTAAAAAATAAATAACTAAATGATATTAAAAAAGAGATAATTTTCTGCCAAATAAGGTCAAAACATTGCACCAAATACGTCAGATGGAGATAATTTTAATTTTAAATAGCTGATCGCTCTACCCAGAAGCAATCCCATTTTTTCTCCAACCCTAGCTATCTGTTTGCAGTTCTAAGTTCATTCGGCTGATAATTGCTATTATTATTATTTCCTTTATGTTTAAGTCCATAGCAGGGAGAAAAATCCTTACCTGCACTTCCAGAGAAATCTATAACAGCAACATCGCAGCAAGCCACTTTGATTTGCATGTGATAAAACAAACAAGCAGAACCATTAAAGCAAAACAACTACCTTTTTTAAGTTGTTAATTTCTTTAAAAGAAACCAACAAAAAGTGCTACATTTTACACTAAAGATTTTTTGCTTGCCCGAGCATCGCAGGGCCAGGCAGGAAGTGCCGACTTTTTTTTTTCGCAAAGTTGCCGGATAAGCGATTCCCTTCTTTAACTTCAGAAAAGGCTCAAAAGTTATGGGCTTTTACACAGAAATATGCTATGCATTATTTTGATTTCAGTTTTGCTTTTTGAATGAATAATGTGTGAAATGTGCGTTTGTTTGATTAGCATTTTATGAAGGGTCCGTTTTGCTTGATCGTATTTTTGTGAAGAGTCCGTTTTGCTCGATAGTATTTTTGTGAAAGGTCCGTTTTGCTTGATCGTATTTTTGTGAAAGGTCCGTTAACGGACCAGAATTTCCTCTGGCCAGACCCCTGTTCTTTTAACGTTTTTTTCCTTATGTATCACATATATACGTTGGCTTCAAATGAGTCTAACTTTTTTTAATGGTTGCATATAGTTACTAATCTAAATAATTTGATTTGTCATGGTTTAGTACAACATGGGTACTTATCTAAACATATAATAAAAGTGCGTGGTATTTTTATATTGGGTATTGTGATGTGTAGTACATTTTTACAGAGGTAGCCCGTGCAACGCCAGGCCACGCAGCTAGGTCTTTTTTATGTGTAAATAATTCGATTGACTTTTTGATGCAGGAAAGCTCTTTAGCGGGGAGTATGTTAAAATTTTTCTTAGTATTTTAAAGGCGAGCCGGCTTGGCGGCGACTGGTTTCTTGAAACTTTCCTCGCTACTTTAAAGGTGAGGCACCTTGGCGGCGAGTAGTTTTCTCAAACTGCCTTCACTACATTAAAGCCCGTGCAACGCCGGGCCACGCAGCTAGTAGTTAGATAAAAATGTAAAGTATCTGCGCACACAAGTCAAAACTATCTGCAGGTAAAACACGATACACAGTCGAGTTTCGTTAACTTGAAGTCCTAAGGGACCGGCTAAAAGCTTCGAGTTATTGGTATTTCTAGTAATAGGAAGTTGCCACTGCCTTCTCAAGAGTTTGTGACTCAACGAACACTTTGAGATAAAGGAGTATTCGAGTTAGAAGGCTTTGAGTTATCGAGACTCTACTGTAAAGTGTGTAGGTAAAATTTTTAGTAAGACAATGCCTTTTGCTTTTAATTATGTATTTATAAAAACAAAACGTAAACTTTTTTATTAGTTCATCTACAGATTTGGAAGATAATCAATGTTTAATATTGATATTAATGAACAATTATTGGGTCAAGTACATATCCACAGCAAATGTATCTGCACAGCTGCAAATGTATCCACGCACGGCGTGCGCATGTGCTTCTATATTATCTGACTATGGCCATATCTAGAAGAAATCAGGAAAATTTCCTGCTAAAGTCAGTAACCTTGCTAAAGAATTTTGAAAGCTTCCAAACAAACTCAGTCAATTTATGGCAATAAATCAGTAACTTTCCAAAAACTCTTAGATAGGTTGATGATAACATTTCGGCACCTTTCTGGCTTACCAGGATTGCTCCTGGAGCAGTTTAACAAATATGGCCAGTGCTATGGCAGAAATTGCAAGCAAATAGCTGAGCTGCGTATTACATACCTGCCAACTCTTCCGGATTTTCCGGAAGTTTTACGGAATTTCATGTTTTTTTCCGTCTTTCCGATTACAAGCAAAATCTTCCGGATTTTCCGTGTTTTGTTAGGAAAAAAATTGCATCTCGCCAATTTTGGCGCTAATGAGACTACGTTTGAAGCCAAGCGGAAAAGGAATGGTTGCCGTAGTGGAATTTCAGTGTAGAAGACGTTAGGCAAGTTTATGACGTCACTGAATGATACAGCGCTTGCCTGTGACTTCATTGGGATCCAATCCAATCGAAGCAAGCGTCACGGCGTGCAATTAGGTGTTCGACGTCAGTTTACCACATTTCTATCTTTATTTATGTGAGTGTGTTGTTCTGTTTCGCTCGTTTAAGATGAGTAAACGCTATTTACAATCATTTAAAGAAAGTTATACAACTGATTACCCTTGTATTATACGATCACATTCTGGTAAGAAGTATGCATTTTGCAGTATTTACAGCTGCAATTTTACGATTTGCTATGGTGGGAAAAATGATGTTGTTACACACTTGAAGTCCAAAAAACATTTTCAAACGGAAAATGTGCTACTGAAAGCGCGTCTGTTGACAAGTTTTTCCAGAAGTAAAATAGCGACAACGATGACACTCGAGCAGAGTGTTTGTTTACTAGTTTCCTTGTGGAACATAATATACCATTAACCGCTGCTGATCTTCCGAAGCCTGAAGTTGCAAAGAAATATTCATGCGGCCTAGTTTTATATTAAAAAATTTTGAAATTTTGCTTCATAACGTTATAAAAGAAATGTAAAAGTTTTCATGTAACAAATTTAAATATGAATCCATTAAAACTAATTCCAATGCAAATGATTCCATTTTAATTTTTACTAAAACCTATGAGTTCAATTTATATGAAATTCATAAGTAATTTTATATTTAATGAAAAGAGTAGGTTTAAAAAGTGTCTTGTTTGATTTTGTTTTGCATTAAAAATCTTCTGGATTAAAAAAAAAATCTTCTGGATTTTTTTTCTCAGAAGTTGGCAGGTATGGTATTAGTTTGCAATTCTTGCAAAACTACAATATCAAAAGATTGAACATACACTTATTTGGGTAAAGTCAATCTGAACAATCCGTAATCGAGCTGAAGGCGAAACATTTAACAAACACATTGGATGTACCTTCCAACTGGTAGCTTATATTACCTTTCACAACAGCGAGAAGTCTGCGTTCATGCAACTTGAATCAATATAGGAAGCTCTTTTGTAAAAGAAACTTGTTTCTTCGAGGAAATTGGTTTAAAGCGGCAAAATCTCGAAACTTAAATTTGGAATGTTTCTAAATATTTTTAGTGTTATTGTTAGGCTAAATCACATTTTTTATGATCCCTGCATATAATTTTAAACACTTAATTTGTTAAAATATTCTATTTTCATGTCCATTACGGTTTAAATATAAAATGATTAGTATCTGAAAATCAAAACTTACAACTTTTTTGGCTGACATCTTGAACTTTACCATTTGGTAACTTTCCAAAAACTCTAATTTTTTTTATTCGTATACTTTTCATAAATATTTATTTTCAATAGAATTGTATTTTGAATAAAAAAATTCAGTAATTTTTAAGTGTAATAATATATGTTTCATTGCACGTATGTTTCCATATGATTTTTTTTCAAAATTGGCCAAGTCTTCCGGGACAATAGATCCTGTACAACTGTGTCTCATTTTCACACTGTAACAATTATGAGACGTCAAATAAAATGCTTCTAGAGCAGGTGGTGTCAAAGCAGGCACCAAAAGATGAAAAGCTTTTTCAGGGGAGCGCGCAGCGTCCAGTTTCATATTTGTGAGACTTTAATTGGTAGGTCTCTTAAATATTCAGTCAGTTGACATTCTTTTGCAAACTTCAGCTATCACAATCGGTGAGAAGAAGACAAAACCCCTGAAATTTGCTACTGATAGCAATGTAATCTACTTTGCTACCTGCACAACAACACTGAGCGAAGAGTATAAACCACTAGCGCAGCCAAAATTATCGCCTGGAGGAGGAGGGGTGGTCAAAACAGTCTTTATCTGTGCATAAACTACTGTATTACGATTGGTAATAATGTAGAAACAAGGCCTCTGGGGATATCACCCCCCCCCCCTACTTGCTGTGCTACTGCTATACATCAACCCTCCGCAGGTAGCAAATATAGCAGCGTACCACAGCTAGTACTACAAGTACAATCTCATGTAGGATTTTCAGTCAAAGAACATTTGACCATAGAAAGGAGTTTAAAAATAAATAATAATTAGAATAGGGGATGGAATCAACGAGATACAAACTATGATGTAAAGTAATGAAAGGAAAAAAGTGAAGTAGGTAAAACAATACATTCTCGGTAAAGGAACACTTTAAAAAAAGAGGTTATGCGTAAAGTGCTTACCAGGTTTATTTTGTTTACCAATGCACACACACATATTAGAGTGTGTACTGTCCAAAAGTAACAGTTTCAAACTAATTTTACACTAAAGATAAAATGAGGGCTTCGCCATAAAATACATTTATTTCGTTTCGTATCCCGTTTTCCAACTCAAACTAAAGAATAAAATGTAAAAATGTTTTTTTTTTAATTATAAAGACTACTTTGAGCTTGGTTCGCATTAAAGAGTAGGGAATGAAATAATATATAATTTCAAACTTTTTATGCACTTGCAACTCAAAAAACCAAATATATATATATAAACTCATTGTTGAATTAATTTCGGATATAAAGGGTTAAATAAGTTAATTCTGGCTAAAATTCAGCATTTCAGTGGACAAAATTCAGTATTGGTTGCTCAAAACGCAGGGTTGGGTTTTTGATGTCAAAAACCAGTTTTTGACATGACATGTCGAAAACCTGTCAAAAACGTCGAAAACCTGTCGAAAACTCAAATACAGTGGTTATTGAGATTTTTTTATAAACATATAAGGTTTCTCTGAAAAATATTAAATAAAAATTTATGCATCTTATCAATCAAGTTTAATAAATATTAAATTAATAAATTTAATTAAAATTATTTCTCATTCTTTTAAACTAACTTGTTTTGCAGTGAAAAAAGTTAAATATTAAAATTAAATCCAGCTTTTAAAGTAGTTTTGTTTATATGTTTATATAACTATCAATTAGTTATCTTATCAATCAAGTTTAATAAAAATTAAATTAATAAATTTAATGAAAATTAATTCGCATTCTTTTGAATTAACTTATTATGCCGTGAAAAAAGTTACAAATATTAAAACTTAAATCCAGTTTTTAAAGAAGTTTTGTTTAAATGTTTAAAAACTATCAATTAGTTATCTTATCAGTCAAGTTTAATAAAAATTAAATTAATAAATTTAATGAAAATTAATTCTCATTCTTTTAAATTAACTTGTTTTGCCATGAAAAAAGTTAAAAGTATTAAAAGTTAAATCCAGTTTTTAAAGTAGTTTTGTTTAAATGTTTTTTTTAATAACTATTAATTAGCTATTTTATCAATCTAAAAATCTTTACATCAGTATTTAAAGTGATTTTTTTTTCTTTTGAGTAAAAGCAAAACTAAATTAATTAGTACTCAGTGTACAAATCTGCTAAATATTTTTGATCAAACTATTTTATTTATTTATTTACTAGTTAAAATTTATTAGTTCGAATTAAAATTTAAAAAAAAACACTTGGAAAAATTTATTAAGTATACCTAAGACACACAGCACTTAATTAATGTACCACTTCATTTTTAAAATAAAAAACCCTGTTACAGTAATTTATCGAAGCAATAAAGCCAAATTCAAAAGCCATATGTTTGATTTTTTAAAATGCTAGTTACCATTATTTACTCCCGAGCCCTTCAATTATGATTAGGATTGCTTATTACACTTTATTTTAATAACCTAAAACTCCAAAAGTTTACTTCAGTGTCTGAAATCAGAAATTGTCAAATTCATTTGAAAATGCATTTTGATTATCAATATCAAATTTAAACATGTTTTGGACAGAAATTTAGGTTTTTGACAATTATGTCAAAAACCATGTCAAAAAGTGGTTTTTGACATGACGGTAAAAACCACGGTTAAAACCGGATAAAACCTCCGACTGCCAAAAACTTGCCAACCCTGTCAAAACGGCGTGCCTTAACCAATTTATGCCCAGTAGCCTAAAAACGGGACGCTTGTTAGTTACTGCATACAAAAACCTGTAATGGGTATCTCCTTTTACTAAAGCTGTTTTTCACATGTTAACCAGTCCTTCTTCTTGAGAAAACCAGTTAGAGCCATCATTTGGACTTCAGAGTTTATTTATTGACAGCTATTTTCAGACAAATCAGTCAAGCAACGATCCAGCATGGGTAGCTGCAGAAAGTAAGTTTTTTTTTTGCCAACTTATTTATCATAAAATTAAACTATTTTCAAATGATTTGCTTAAAATTGATCACAGAAGCCTTCTGTAATGTTACTTTGCAAAAGTAAAGTCAAGTAAGGTCGTATGTTGTTCACATATCTGCAAAATATCCCATAAAAAGGACGTTAAATAACTTAATAAGTATCAGTATGGCAACGGCGAACTATTTTAAGCCTAAAATGTATGTACACCATTCCAAGTAAGAGTTTTAAGCAGATAAAAATTGAAAAAAAATTGTTGTTAATTTGTTTTTGTTATATTGCTTGGAAATTATTTTGGAACAAAATATTTTAAGTGTCATTGTAATATCAATCTTTGCCTCAGGGAAACGGATTTAGCTTAAAATTAATTCTGATTCAGCAATGCTTCGGGAATGTTTCCCAGGCGAAACTGAAGAAGATTACAAGTTACTCCTTCATCAAAAAGTGCGATAGCTATAAAAAGGAAAAATACTCATGTGGTTTTAGAATTTAAGAGAATGTGTTTTAAAATACCTTGTGGGAGTGAGGGCTTGTTACTTAAGAATGAAGATTAGCAATTGAATTTAGCTATTTCAACCTTTATTATCCAGCCTAAATAATTTAAATTTAAGATTGTAGAGAAAAAACTATATTCTCTAAACCAACATTCTTTTACAATAAAACTTGGTTTCTTTCTCTCAACTTTCGAGAAAAAAGATTAACACATTTCACACCAATACTGGAAGTTAATATTGACCCCAGGATAGATAATAAAATTTTATGTCTTTTGAAGTATGCATTTACTGTTGGGGTTGAGTTTTAAGCTGAGGAAAACACTACTGATCTTTTCAAATTTTTTGTCTTTTTCTCCGCAAGATATTACTTGTTAGCCACCTGTAATGAAAATCAAATTTGCCGACTTACTGCATCTAACAGTATTGGAAATCAAGTATAAGATCCAACTTCAATTCAAGTCATCCAAATTATATCAAATTTTGCAAATTTATACAAACATTTTTTTTTTTCAAATTTATACGTTTTAGCTGCCTAGTATTATAAGTTTGGTTCAAAAAATGTTTGTGAATAAATATTTTTTATAATGCATATAGAAAAATCATAACACCGTTCAATGTTAATTGATAGCACTCACAACACTGATATGTGATAGTTCTTTTTCTTGAACTAATCCTAAAATTAATGACTGGGTAAAAAGGTTACAAATTCATAAGCCACATTAAGTTCGGACTGTTTAATTTTTAGAAGTTAATGTTTCATTTTATTTGTTTATATTTTAAGCATAACCCAACTGACTGAACTTATAAAACTGTTTTTAACGATAACAGTTACAATAATTTCAGATTTGTTTCATTTTTATTATTTTACCTTTCACACTCGGCCTTTCGCAAAAAAAATGTATTTTTTGAGTAAAAATCACATAGTCGGCTAACAAATAATCTTTTTTACCTTTTTAAAAATTGTAAGCTCGTTGAAAAAATTGAGAGTCGCACACCGACCTTTTTCTCATCAGATGGGGGCACTTTTCCCAAAAAGTTTGGACACAACAGCTATAAACTGATAATAAAGAATTTCTCATAAATTAACTTGTTTTATTATTTATAATTTCACTCCCTTTTAAAAGGATAAAATGGCAGTTTCAAAATTTCAAACCGCTCAGGAAAAATCAAAATTTTAAACTTTTATTTGCATTTAAAATCTTAAATTGACGTTATAAATTAAATACGAGTTTATTCCCACGGTGCCGTATTTTTAAGTCATTTTTATGATTCTGGTGGTAGTCGAAAAGGCTTAAATTATGATACAAAAGAGTATAAATTTAGTCATTCCTATTTTACATGCAATTTTTCTCAATTTATAAATGGCAGTGACCTGGGTTGTCGCTAAGTTAAAAAAGTCAGGGGGGTATGAAATCTGCGGTCGCTTAAGTAGTTCAAGCAACAGTTGCTCCCTCGGAAATTTTCTGCATTTGTAGTCTTGAAAATTCATTATCAGACGATCTTTGCTAATGAGGTGGAGGGGGGAGGGAGTGTTTTTTGAGGGTACTCCCCTGACTGTTTTCTTTTATTAAAAATTTTTAAACAATATCTCTAAATATGCTATGGAAAGGTGACAGGGGGGGGGGGGTCTCCTTCTGAAAGCTTATTTAGTTTCATTTTACTTTTAGAAAACACTGCAATGAAAGTGATACGCACTAGTCCTCTATCCGTAGGAACTATTTCCAAAATTCTTGAAGAATTTGAATTGAACTCCAATATGCCTTTTGTTGGATGTCAGCTATGCTTGACAGGAACAGTGGTAAATTTCTTTTTAATAACAAGAATGCATTTCTTTTGCACTGAAGAAAACTGAAAGGATAATCGGATAAAAGAGTTGCGCAGAGAATGTAGGAAGAAATCTGAGCTAAATTGAATATCTTTTGAAAAGTTCATGTTTATTTTTTACTCATTTTCAATGAAGTGTTTTTAATCAAAGGTTTTCTGCACTTGTTATTATAATTATTACATGCAGTGGCGCAAAAAGGAATTTTTCAAAGAGGGGGTCCAGAGTTCTCGTATCATATCTGAACATGCACTCAAATATATTTTTTTAATTTAATCGACTGTGGGGAAAAAATAATATAAATTAAAAAATATAAATTAAAAAATTAATTTGCATTAATCAACCAAATAAATTTATGACAAATATTTCATTAAATTACCAGAAAGTACAATAATTTATTTACTCTTTTCATAATTTACAAAAAAGGCGATTTAAAAATGTGCGGTCTTTCATTTCCAGAGTATTCTGTTTTTCATCTTCACTTATGTTTTTCACAAATGACACTAATGTGACTTGTTTTCTTTTTTATGATTTTGATCACTCATTTTTACAATGCAATTTCAAATTCATATTTAAAAATCAAAAATCAAGATGAATTTACGCTGCATCAAAAAATATCCGTGTTCCATAGCCATATGCAATCACAGTCGCCGCCGCTTATATGAATTAAGTTTGTTCTAAAATTTTGATTCAAAAAAGCGACAGACTCGATAAAGCGGCTAATTCTATAGAGCTGCGTATATTGTTTTGTTTTTGACGATTCACTTCGTTTGAGAGGCTCATTCAATTGAACCGGTGTCCACTCATAAAATACGAATATGGAAAGATTTCTTTTTTGTCCCGTGGAATTACTATTTTAAGCAGTGATATAAATAGGATTATAGACAATGGGGAAAATATTAGGTGGCGTTAGAAAGGGGTCCGGCCCCCTTAGACCCCCCGTTGGGTCCGCCACTGATTCCATGTATTTGTTTTATTTTTTTCACTACAATTAGGGATTTTGTCGAGTTAGGTTAAATCTTTTCAAAATAAAAATTAAATTTAACATCTATATATATATATAAATGGATGTATATTTGTATGTTTGTTTCTTATACAAATCCACAGTTTTTGTCGGATTTTCATCAAACTTGGTACAGAGGTTCCTGGGTGCACTAGAATTCACATAGGTGGGGTTTTGGAATTTTTTTAAAAATCCAAAAAGTTCAGAATAAAAATTTAGTCTCAAAATGGCCGTTTTCTTTCAATTTTGAATATATAGAGCAATAGAGATAAGCCTTTGAGAATACAAATAGATAAAAATTAACATTTAAATATGAGTGTTTTCCAACAAAGATTAGGATCAACAAGGAATTATCAATTTAAAGCTCACCTATTTTATTTTAGTATGAAATAAGTTAAAACAATTATAATTAGCAATGTCATGTTGTATTAATAAGCAATCGGAAAATTAACAATTGGAAATTAAGCTAATGAACATTCTGTCGTCCCCCCTTTAATCGGGTAATGGATAAACGAATAGCCCGCTTATACGAATAAAACATCCCGGAACCGAATCTTTCGCAATGTTAAAGATCACCCGCTTAATCAAATACCCCACTTAATCCAATAATAATGCTTGGAACCAGCAGTATTCGTTAAAGCGGGGCTGACAGTATTTTTAGCTATAAAAAATGATGTAAATATAAAAATTCCTACTATTAGGTGTAAACGAATAAAAAAAATAATAATGAATAAATAAATCGTTCAAGATGCATGATTTTCAAACTCACTTTCAAATGAAAGACCATGAAAAACTGTGCAGAAACATACCAATAACACCTCCATTAAGCCAGTTTAAACATATTTAAAACGAGTTTTAAAAGCGATTAGGCCACGCCTCCCGAAAAACGAAAGTAGCCGCTCCATGAGTTTGTGACGTCACAGAATACTACTTTTCTCCCTGCGTTCCTTCTGCTAGCGTTTGCTCTGCTGTACAGTGCGGAACTTCACACTAGCAGATATTGAGAAGATGGATCACGGAATCAATGTATTCCAAATACTAGTTTTAAAGCACAGGTTTTACATACTGCAAAGTTATTAAGCTTTTACAAGTCGCAAATCTTCATGGTTTATTTATTTATTTTTTTAAATTTTGTGTTTTTTTAGCTATAAAAGAATACTTATATGAAGAACATTTAGCTGGTAAAAACATGGGCCTAGATTCTTTGAGACACATGTCAGTCATGTTAACTAGGGGGTTGGAAAAGAATACAATTTTTGTTATTCAACGACAAATATTGATAGCAAATACATTTTTTCGAGATATAAGAACTTGATTTTTGCATAGCGCGTGTTTTTACAAGAATATCAAAAAGTGTTTCAAAATGCAATGCAATTCGGATGTTCTTGAGGATTGTTTGTGATTTATTTCATCAGAAATTTATTTAGAATTTGTTTTATTTAAAGCACATTTTAATTTAGATGATGACTTTTTAAAATGTTATTTATAAATCTAAACTTCTATTTATAGATTAATATTTTTTTATTTGTTACTCTGTAGAAAATAATCTGAATAAATGAACAAATAATAATAAAAAAAATCTACGTTTTAACAATTCATTAAAAATTTAAGAGTTTTTTTTTTTTGAGCAATCGCGATTGCTATTTGGTTTAACTCAATCGAAGCTGGTATTAACTCCTCAAACCAATTAAATAGCACACGGGTGCAACACTCCTCCTTCCTTTATTCGATAAATTAAATAAAATTTCAAATAGCGGGAACATTTTTAAAGAAAGATTTTTTTTTTCACACTCTTGGATACATTTTGAATGTCACCCGGTGTAACCCCCTTTTCATCAATAATAACGATCCTGCATTGGATGAATTCTATATAACTTAAAACAATGGGGATATTTTTCAAGAAATTCAACATGTACATTTTTCATAAGTTGTGAGATACATTTTTGGTTGGTTTTATTCAAACAACGCATGGGTGTTACTTGGTGCCCCCCCCCCCCCCCAACGGTATCGATGCTCTGCGTTTCATAAATTCTAAATGAAATTTTTAAGAAAGCAAATTTTTAAATTTTATGAAGTTTCATAAACTCTTTAACACATTTTGGGTGTCACGCCCTGAAGGGTGCCCCCCCCCAGCAACCCCCCATCCAACCCCCTTTAAAAATATTTTTAAACTGTTTTTTGTTTCTCAATTATTTATCGGTTTAAACACTCCTGTTTTTGCGAAAATAGAAGCTTTTGACTTTATCTTACTGCTCAAATTCTTTTCATTTCTACTGATATAAAATCGGGGTGTTTTTCTGAAAATGGATACAGCGTACAGCTAGCCAACTTTGAACAATTATCGACCTGCCCT
This sequence comes from Uloborus plumipes, assembly GCA_038373865.1. Lineage (NCBI taxonomy): Eukaryota > Metazoa > Arthropoda > Arachnida > Araneae > Uloboridae > Uloborus > Uloborus plumipes. The sequence continues at coordinate 14,346 of JAXGGA010014549.1, forward strand.
TTAATGAATTTTTCTTCCATCATTTTAAATGAAAAGTCATTTTATTCTTTAAAAAATAATAATAATAAATATGAAGATATAGAAAAAAAAACCCGCATCAATCATTGATTATAACTACATTTCAGAAGTTAGATGACTGAATAAAACTAAACATGCTTCGAAAATTCGCAACAAAACCCCCCGAAAAATGCAGCTGGAGTTGAAAACATTTTAAATATTTCAGTGGTAAACACTTGGACATTTTTACTGAGAATTAACGCACGTACTTTTTTAGGTTTCCGATTTGAAAAATGTTGGTGTTTTTCAGTGATCAGAACTCTCCGGAAATCTAATTCCAAGAAATGATTGAAAGAATGAGAAAATGATTGGAATGTAGTCAAAGAACGCAAATCTGTTCTGTTCTTGATCTACCAGCTTTACTATGCTCCTTTTCTTTTGTGAAGCAGAGCACCTTTCGTTTATCCCCCTCCCCCCCCCTATTTCCCTTTTAAAGTGAATAATGACTATAAACCACTAAACTGATAAGAAGACACAGCTGCTTAAAAATTGGCTCAAAATTCATAAATGAGCTAAAACATTAAAAATTGCCCTGAAAAGTTAATAAAAAAACTTTTCAACGTTTAAAGAGTTGTAAAACTCTTTGTATAATGAACTAAGACGAAGAAAACGCCAAAAAAATGAACTACCATCCGGGCTCCGAATATAACGATAATACAAAACAGCGCGTTAAAAACGCATTGACTGTCTCATCAAAGGCAGCGGGGAAAGGCACTGGGAGACTCGTATTCTGTGACGTGGACCAATGGCTGAGCGTTTTTCGTCACGTGACATTGTTTACAAAAATCTCCCTTTTTAATTGCTTCTCACGCTCAAGTGAATGATTTTTTGGAATTTTAATGTTGATTTTCGGCATCAGCATCATCGATTCTATAAAATAACAGCAATTTAATCATATTTTGTGACATAGTGCATGTTCCCTATTGAATAAAAATATGAACCTGTAAAAAGGAAGGTAATATGAAAATATAGTCTAATAATATTGTCTTCTAAATATATTTAATTAATGTCAAAATTGAGCACTGACATAAATATTTTTTTCCCATATGTTTAATTTATCAATAATTTAGATAAGTTATTCTTACCAGGAAAGTACCCGATCATGGAATAATGAATTTTTTTTAATGAGTACCAATCGAAAGAGCATTGTAAAACCTGTTTCTGGACGCATGCGTTTTTGCCCTCGCGCCCCCGTTATCGAAATATAATTTCCTGATTTAAAGTCCCGAAATATAAGTCAGCTGATTTTTTTTTTTTTTTTTGAAAAATCGCCAATTTTAGCGATTATAATGAAATCGGGAAGCTGCGGCGCGAATTCGTTATTTGCGTCTAACGAGAAATTTAATTCCCATTTTTGGTCATCTGCAAAGCTTGTGAAAGACGGCTTCACAATAATCTTTTACTTTTGCTTGTGTTTGTTTCGCAAAAAGCTACTATAAAGCCTATGACGTGAAAAGCAGAGAGCTTTTTAAAGAGGAAAAAGAAATTTAAACAACATCAAAATGAAATTTTATCTTATTATTTGCGATAAAAGCATGTCCCTTGTTTAAGGGGCCCAGGAGGTGACAACGGAGCCTCCTGTTTTTTTTTTTTTTTAAGTGTACGTGCTATTCTGTAGTATGGGGGGGGGGGTGAAATTTGGTTTTTAATTGTAAAAAATGCAAATATAAAAATATTTTCTCGGAGGTGGGGGGAGTTTTTTTTTTTTTTGAACTGCTCAAAATTTACTGAAAATTTGTTCAAATAAAAAAATCAAACAGGAATGAGGTGTTTTCTCTGTGATATTTTGAAAAAAAAAATGTTCGCTTGAATCGGACTTATTCCCTCAAAAGTTATAAGAGAGGATAGGGAAAAAAATCGAAAATTCGAAATTGAATGAAATATTATTCAAATCAAAAAGTCGCATTTGGGAGTGTGCTGTCCTCGCTGAGATGTTTCGATCAAAAAAAAAAAAAAAATAAAACGAATCAGACTATGCACTCAAAAGTTATTACTGGGGGGGGGGGGCAGAACTGACCAATAGATAGACTGACAGGTACACAGTTTCCGTAGCTCAAAACCCAACTTTCCTATTTTAATTCTCTGTGTGTATTTAGTTATTTTTATTAAGTTGTGCTTTTTCGACTCAATTGTTTTGAACTTTTTTTTCAGTGCATCACTCCTTCTTTCATGATTTTTTCACCATATTTCTACTTGTTCAGAAAAGTAAGCTAAAACTTGTATTGATTTACAATTTTGTTAGTCTTTTCCTACCCGTTGAACATAAAGCAGAACTAGTAAACGATATTCCAGTGTTTTTAAACAGTACGAAAGTAACATGCAATGTGTTTTACATTTACGTTACAGAGACTTTTCACTACAGTGACCAAGCGACAATTTTTAAAACTAGTTCCTGACAGCCCCACTCATTTCTGTGATGAAAACACCAGTACAACAGCTGATTTTGCTATTACCAATTTCACGAATTACTTCACTATTGACTCCCCGCATGAGCTACGCTCTCATCACAATCCCATAGGTGTCGAATTTCACCTAAATCATACAATATAAACAACTTGACACCTAAAACCATCAGTACCATCAACTGAAACAAATTCACCACTACACTGGAAAATCTCACTCAGACTCTCCCTCATATTCAAAATATCAACAACACTGAAGAAGCTATCAACTTCATTAATGATAAAATAAATGAAGCTAAGATTGCAGCCACCCAGCTAGGACTATCACTAACAAACCTATCAAACTACCAACTTACATTAACGCCAACTCACTAGAACAACAATTTACTCACAGCAGTCATCACTACTGTAATAACCTCATTGATGAAGTGAATGAAAGTTATTCTACTTCGAAAGCTACTACATTCCCACCCCACCTCCTAGAATTAACACTAATGAAATTAGTGATGAAATAAAAAAAAACTAAAAAAGAATAAGAGTCCGGGAGAAGATGGTATTAATAATCTCATCCTCAAAAATCTCTCCTTCAACATGCTGATGTTCATTATACAAATTTCCAACACTGGCATCATCCTCGGTTATTTCCCTAACTCCTGGAAAAATGCACTTATAGCACCTATATTAAAGCCCAAAGCTCACCTAAGTTTCCCACAAAAATACATGCCTATAATCCTACTAAGTACTTTGTCGAAACTCTTCGACAAAATCATTCTTTGTCGAATAAACAACCATTTAAATTTCTACGACATTATACCAAATTACCAATTTGGCTTTAGAAACAAACATTCCACTAATCACCAACTTCTTCATTCAACTGTATATTTCACAAAGACTTCCAGTTAACTTTCATAGAATCAGACACGACTTGAATTAAACAAGGTGTATTTTGAATTATATCTTGACATGTTATGGTAGAACGCAAAATGCATTTAAAAACCTGATTTATTTTCCTCCGTTAAAACTTTGGAATAGCATGGCATAGGTACATAGGTTTCAGGGCCGTATTTAAGGGTTGAGTTTTTAGGATTCAAACCCCCTCCGAAATTTTTCAAAACTATTCCCAAAAATGCTTTTTAATGCTCTTTTAGCTGAAAAATAAGATTATTTTATTACTATTTTGTTTTTAGTTTTCTCTTTTACTTTCCAATTTCATTTGAGAAATGAAATTCTCATTATTGAATGATAGTGCAAATTAATTGATTTATCTGCAATATTTATCTTTATTGTAGTGTTTGAGAACACAATTTCACACACAAAAAAGCTTTTTAATTGGGGTGAGGATGCTTTGTACACATTAGAATATTTTACTTCATTTTTCCATGTTAATGCTCTTAAGTATCTACAGTAACAAAAAGCAACAGAATATAGAACATATCAAATTTCATTTATCATATAGATTTCACGAGGAAAGAGTTTGTAAAACCCTCCCCGAAATAATAGTCTGGTTACGGCCCCGATAGGTCGATTAAAAAATATGCAGTTGGTTTTGAAAGTTAAAAATATTGAATAAAAGTGAAATCGTCTTCATCGACCTTTCTTGACAAAAACATCGTGACGTCAGCGTGACGTTAGCCTATGAAATACGAGCTAGATGAAACGTCACAGCCTACTTGGCGAATTAGAGGAGATCGCTAACTGTTTGTGAGCTCTAATTGGCTTCTTCCGCAGTGACGTTGAGTGTCAAGTTAAGTTGCTTTCTAGTATAGGGACTTTGTTAAAATATTGCTAAATAGGTGCCTCTGCAAACTAAAAATATTTTGCCATTTCACTTTGCCCCACATTCCCCTACTTATTTTTTTTCTTATTATTTTTAGGTGTTTTGACTCTTACTTCTTTTCATTTCATTTCAGTATAATCAGGACTGCACATAGTATTGGAATTCCATAAGCCTGCCTACAAGGAGTGTTGACTCGCCCTACCTCAACGCACGTCTTTGTTTCTGCTTTCATCTGAGGAACCATGTCCGAAAGACCATTCGTGATCGTTACTCCTCCTTCCAGCGAGAGATGATTAAATTGAGCGAAGGCTTTGCTAATTTCGCTTTTATTAAATTAAGAGTTTTCAGCTGTGAACCATAAAACTAAAAGCAGCAAATCAAGAGGCGGCAAAAGTTTTCTGACAAAAAACGGCTCATTCGATCTCTATAACACATTCGAACCTGTTTTGTGTCATCTTTAGAACGGTTAGTCCAATACATGTGTGCTATTGTTTGTACACTAACGCACGCATGGTGAGCTTTGTTTAATTTAAAAATACACGCTATTCCATTAAAATTGGAAAAGTATCAGCATAAAGAAAAACCGTCCTTGACATCATACTGGTTTCTTGGTTTTCGAAACTGAGAAGAGAACGTTAAAAACAGAGAAAGTGGGTTGCATAAGTGTTCAGATTCGACGAGACATTTCGGATTAGTTTTATGGCTAGATCTTCATGTAAGTTTGTCTTAAATGCAGGTTACGGTAACCTACAGTAGGAGAAACTGAATTTAATTAAAAATTAAAACCATTTCTGACTTTAAAGTAGCAAAAACATGGCTGTGACATGCATAAACGGTGACACATGTAAAAAGCTTGTTCTGTTTTTAATTCTTCAAAGCCCGTTCTAGAACTTCAGTTACGAGAGGGAAGAAGAATACCAGTTTAATTTTTTGTTAACTTTTACCGTATCAGCAAAAGTGAGATCTCTCATTTAAGAAGGAAAATACCATTATCTATTGTGATTTCCTGACCCTTTGAAACGTTTGAAGACTAAAGAAACTTTTGAGAATCCATTTTGGTGAATATGCAGCATCTTTTGAATGAATGAACACTTTCATATACTTTTTTGCAATGGCATAACAGTCGGATATCCATCATTGCTCTAAAAAGAATTATTTGTGTGAACATTGCTTTCAGTCATTTTTCTTCGCTTCAGCTTTAAAAACACATCTCAGAATCCACACCTTGGACAAACCGTACTCCTGCGAACATTGCTCTAGGGCATTTTCCAAAGCTTCAGATTTTAAGAGACATCTCAGAATACTCACCGGGGAGAAACCGTATTCCTGTGAACATTGCTCTAAGTCATTTTTTATCGCTTCAGCTTTAAAAACACATCTCAGAATTCACACTGGGGAGAAATCGTACTCCTGTTCACATTGCTTTAAATCATTTTCCCAAGCTTCAAATTTAAAAACACATCTCAGAATCCACACCGGAGAGAAACCGTATTCCTGCGAACTATGTTCTAAGACATTTTACGACGCTTCAGCTTTAAAAGCACATCGGCGAATCCATACTGGAGAGAGACCATTTGCCTGTGAGCATTGCTCTAAGTCATTTTCCATCGCTTCAGCTTTAAAAACACATCTCAGAATTCACACTGGGGAGAAATCGTACTCCTGTTCACATTGCTTTAAATCATTTTCCCAAGCTTCAAATTTAAAAACGCATCTCAAAATCCACACCGGGGAGAAACCGTACTCCTGTGAACATTGCTCTAAGTCATTTTCCCAAGCTTCAAATTTAAAAACACATCTCAGAATCCACACCGGGGAGAAACCGTATTCCTGCGAACTATGTTCTAAGACATTTTCCGACGCTTCAGCTTTAAAAGCACATCGGCGAATCCATACTGGAGAGAGACCATTTGCCTGTGAGCATTGCTCTAAGTCATTTTCCAACGCTTCAGAGTTTCAGAAACATCAGAGAATCCATACCGGAGAGAAACCTTATTCCTGTGGTTTATGTTCAAAGGCATTTTCCGATTCTTCAAATTTGAAGACACATCTCAGAATTCACACCGGGGAGAAACCGTATTCCTGTGAGCATTGCTCGAGGGCCTTTTCATTCGCTTCAAGTTTAAAGAGACATCTGAGAATGCATACTGGGGAGACACCACCATTGTGAGCAATGTTCAATGACATTTTCCCGCCTCGAACGCTTTATTCAGACTACTGAAGCCTGTATCTTTGCGACAGACAGATTGAAAAATACTTAAATGCATACTAAAACAACGCCCCGTAGTAGTAAATGCCCACTGATTTCTGGTTTTTAACACAGAGCAAAAATTCTCCCTTTGTTCATAATGCACTGCCATCTATCGAAATTCTTTGAAACAAAGAAACTGTCATGAAAATAAGCAATTGGTTGATTTCTTAATTTAAATTCAAAAATTAACAAATCAAAATAGTTATTTCGAATATTGTCTGTATCCATCGCCAATAGCCGCAAGGTGGCGCTTTGAATCGAACAAATGCACCGTCGCTTTAAGGCAAATGTAGTAGGCATTTATTTTTAAGGAGGCATTGAGTGAAACCAGGGGCAACAAAAGAGCCCCCCGTACATATGAATTTCAAAAATAACAACTCTAAATGGTTAAAATATGTTATATACTTTCAGTCACACACAGATCATGCAGTTTATAAATATTTTCAATGATGGGGGTGGAAATTAGATGTGTGTATAACATTTATTTTAAGTTTGATTTTATAAAACATTGAATGCTGCTAAACTTGCGTCCAAAGAAGTTACCAGATGTGTAAGTTTCAAGCAATACAACTCGAGTACAATTTTCCTAAACCTGCGGGAAACAACTGCATTTCGTTATCTGCGTCCAGCCGAGAAAGTGCAGTGGTCTGTGATCCCGAAAGCTGCGATTCATTTCCCCGACAACACCAATAATTACGTCAAATACTGCAAATGTTCTCATGTGACGTAATAGTTATTTTAGCTTATATTCATCTGAAGAGCATTAAAATCTCGTTTTTCATGCAGTGGAGAGTGGGGCAAAGTGAAAAAGTTGAGATACATTAACTGTTTCAAAATGAAGAAATTGGAAATTTGTTCGGAACATTATTGTACTTAAAGATGAAAAATGTATTTTTTAATAAAACTCGAGTTGAAACATTATTTTTCATTTTGGACAATTATTTTGTACCTTCAAACTAAATATTAAAATGTTCACCTGAAAAAACAAAGGCAATGTGAGAAATAAAATATGTTTAATGAAGCATTTTCTATCGGATTATTAAAAATATTTTTCATCAATTGAATGTATCAATACACGAGTGATTCCATACCAACTCACCAGAAAAAAGAAAAGTTGGTCGCACGACCAACTCGGATTTTCTTTTAATTTGGCACACATGTTGATCATATAGAGGCATGGAAAAGTCCAAATTGTTAGGTTTCTGCTCCGCTTATTTTCTGAGATACATGCCCTCAAAGTTTGTCCGCCACGTCAAAATACTAAAAAAGTGATGTTATTTAATCATTTTTTATAAAAAATCGTACTCATGCAAAATAAAAGTGTTAGATATCTATGGAAACTAGTTACTCCAGGCATTCAGAAAAAAAATACTAGAATGTTCATAATGAAAATTGCTAAGGTGCAGGACTCTTTGAAGTTGTAATCACAAAAACTCGATTTTGCCGATTTTGCTAAAATTGAGGAATTTATTCCAAAAAAAGGAAGACATAACCAAAGGTTTACTCACTTTATGGTAGTGTACAGATGTTTACTATAAATGGTTACTCAATGCATAACTTGGATTTCTCACTCCTTCTTAGAAATATTTAAGCTTAAAGATAAGCCGTAAGGCAAAAACATGCGTTTTTTGCCATCTTGGCAACCATTTTTCTCATAAAGGGGGAGCAGTAGAAACTTTAATTTTTTTTAAACAAGCCACTGATATGTTAGCTATTCACAGGAAAAGAGTTTACTTTTGGTTATTTCTTCCATTAAGAGATATCCTGCTGACAGTATATGCCTGTTTTTCGCGACGACCATATGCTTTTGTTCTCCCTCTCATGGGCTTAAAATTAAATAAACCAAAAAATAACGATACATTTATTAATAGCTGTATTATCTACCCAATATGTCATGAAATTTAATTTATTAAATCATTGAACAATAAATTAGATAATTGATGAAAACAAGAAATAGTATTTCTCTGATGCCTGAGCATTATGCATTCATAATTATAAAGCACTAAATACTTTCTTGAGAATTTAATTAACATAAAGGAGCTCTAAGTATTTATATTATAAGCGATACCCAATCTTGTGATTGGAGTATTCCTGTTTTCAATTGCAGAATTTCTTGAATATCACATGAATATCAGGAGAAAAATGAGGTCTTTTCGTTTGATGTAGGACATTTTATGACAAATTTCATTTGATGGGCTACTAACTGATCACGGTGATAAAGAGCTATTAATTTCAGCATCGAATTCCATTTTACCTTATTAACAGTTAAATATTTACAAATTAATCAATAAATAATTTAATATAAAGCCATGCTTGAAGAATTAAAATTAGTGCAACTAATTTATTCCCATACTGATCTTTACAAAATTGACATGTGTTGAGCACTGATAAGAACTGACAAGAACAAGTTTACTCACTAAAATACTAGCTCACAGATACTATAAAGCATACATTCTATTCTCTACAAAATAATACTGCAACAAAGAACAAGGGTATCCTCCTGTTTATAGCCATCAATCAGGAACATCCCAATGACAAGATTGGGTATTGCTTATGAGATAAATATTCGAAGCTCCTTTATTTTAATTGATTTTTCAAGAAATTCTTTAGCACTTACCCCTTTATACCCGGGTTCTTTGTTGCAGTATTATTTTGTAGAAAATAGAATGTATGCTTTATAGTATCTGTGAACTAGTATTTTAGTGAGTAAACTTATTCTTGTCAGTTCTTATCAGTGCTCAACACATGTCAGTTTTGTAAAGATCAGTATGGGAATAAATTAGTTGCACTGATTTTAATTCTTCAAGCATGGCTTTATATTAAATTATTTATTTAATTATTTTGTAAATATTTAACTGTTAATAAGGTAAAATGGAATTCGATGCTGAAATTAATAGCTCTTTATCACCATGCTCAGTTAGTAGCCCATCAAATGAAATTTGTCATAAAATATCCTACATCAAGCGAAAAGACCTCATTTATTTTCCTGATATTCATGTGATATTCAAGAAATTCTTCAATTAAAAACAGGAGTGTCCAGATCACAAGATTGGGTATTGCTTATAGTATAACTATTTAGAGCTCCTTTATGTTAATTAATTTCTCAAGAAAGTATTTAGTGTGCTTTATAATTATGAATGCATAATGCTCAGGCATCAGAGAAATACTTTTTCTTTTTTCATCAATTATCTAATTTATTGTTCAATGATTTAATAAATTAAATTTCATGACATATTGGGTAGATAATACAGCTAATAATAAATATATCATTATTTTTTGGTTTAATTAATTTTAAGTCCATGAGAGGGGGAACAAAAGCATATGGTCGTCGCGAAAAACATGCATATACTGTCAGCAGGATATCTCTTAATGGAAGAAATAACCAAAAGTAAACTCTTTTCCTGTGAATAGCTAACATATCAGTGGCTTGTTTAAAAAAAAAATAAATAAAGCTTCTACTGCTCCCCCTTTATGAGAAAAAATGGCTGCCAAGATGGCCAAAAACGCATGTTTTTGTCTTATGGCTTATCTTTAAGCTTAAATATTTCCAAGAAGGAGTGAGAAATCCAAGTTATGCATTGTGTAACCATTTATACTAAACATCTGTACACTACCAGAAAGTGAGTAAACCTTTGGTTATGTCTTCCTTTTTTTGGAATAAATTCCTCAATTTTAGCAAAATCGGCAAAATCGAGTTTTTGTGATTACAACTTCAAAGAGCCCTGTACCTTAGCAATTTTCATTATGAACATTCTAGTATTTTTTTCTGAATGCCTGGAGTAACTAGTTTCCATAGATATCTAACACTTTTATTTTGCATGAGTACGATTTTTTATAAAAAATGATTAAATATCATAATTTTTTTAGTATTTTGACGTGGCGGACAAACTTTGAGGGCATGTATCTCAGAAAATAAGTGGAGCAGGAACCTAACAATTTGAACTTTTCCATGCCTCTATATGTTCAACATGTGTGCCAAATTAAAAGAAAATCCGAGTCGGTTGTGCGACACCCATTCTGTGAGTTGGTATGGAATCACTCACACGTATAATTGAATAAATGTATTTATATGTATAAAAATGGATGTATGTTTGTTCCTTATACAAATCCAGTTTTCGTCGGATTTTCATCAAACTTGGCACAGAGGTTCTTCGATGCTCTAGAATTCACATGGGGGATGGGGGGTTGAAAATTTCAAACTTCATATTTTTTGTCTCAAAATGACCATTTTCTCTCAACTTTGAATTTTTTAGGAAAAGAGACTAGCCTTTGCAACGCTGAAGGTTACTTGAAAACAGTAAAGGAATAATTTTGAAGCAAACAAAAATTCGAAACATGAGGCGAGCACTAATGCTCGGAAGAAGTTATTGAAAACCAGGAAGGTAAACGCGGGCGTCGTGAAATAACCTTTGACAGTGTCGCTTCAAGCGACCAATAAGAGAAGAGTGGCAGTGAGCTCACAGCGTTGTGAAACTGAAAGGGGATAGATACTGAAAAATACCCGCTCTGTACTTATTAAAAGATAAATATAAGCGAAAATGTGGTTTATTTAGAGTGTATATCCACACATCATACATCTCAAATAAATATGGTGCGCACAACGGTAAGAAAAAAAGGCTATGATGTAGTTCACATTTAAATACAAAAATTCTAGGTTATGCATAGCGATCGGGATCATATCCCCAGAGAATCTCTTCAACAAAAAATGGCACTCTCAGGCTCAATACTGGCACGATTATTTCAGGGCAAACTTCCAAACGAATATTTGGCGCACACAACTCACAAAAGGGAATAAGGCTCATTCACAAGACGTGTCACGGGGTCGACGTCCGTTTTCTACGTGTGAAGAGTCGTAATTTAAAACATATTACCGAATCTGCTCTCTTTTGTTCTCACCAGTAGTCCAGTCAATGAATACATTATAGAATGCATGGAACATGCGTGAGTATTTGACTTCAAGAATATTGTTAAGGGTAGTTAGTAAGCAAACATACTGAAAGTCCCGGACCCTTGGAGTGAGCTAAAGGTGGGACGGAGGGGGGAAGCAAATTTTGAGTTTCTCGAAAAATCGCGGAAATGGTGGGAAAAATGGGTTCAAAATAAAAATTCAAGCTAAGTTCATTTCCTATAACAAAGTTTCTACACATATTTGTCGAATTTTCAATCATGTTTCCGGTGTATGTTGTGAAAAAAAAATAATTTTTGGAAAAACTCGCTATTTTTATCAAACTTTTACGCCTTGTGCATTTCAACGTCATTTTTCCTTATAAGTCTTATTGACAAAGTTGTAGAACTTTAAATTTCCTTCAATTTGATATGCTACTTTGCAACATTTTATTAAACCAATCGAAAGTTATAGAGTTTTAAACGCGCGCCTTCATGTAAAAAATAGAGTACTTGCTATTCACAAAAATCAAACTGACGCGAAAAGGCATCCTCCTTTTTCAATGAACTTGACATTTCTGCTTGGCAATGAAGAAGTTGTTATAGATTATTTCAACACAAATGATGTCACGCTTCAAAGGGGACCCCCCTCCCCTAATCCTGGTGGTTCAGTTAGTGAAATTGTGACTGTGGCAAGGGGGAGGGAAAGGATAAAAAGAAGTTTGACGCCGAGCATTTTTTCATTAAAATAAGTTTATAAAAAGTAGCCTAAGAAAAGTACTGAATGACAAAGGTGTCCAAAATGCTGATAAAAGTATGACGTCATTTATGGACGGACCCACAGAGAAATCGGCCGAAAATTTAGAATTATCTTTAAGCAGTGCGAATTAATGGAATGAGGAAGTACAGTAAATCAGCACTCTACATACTTGCAATGCCCCACTTAGTCGTTCATTCCATCCATAGACTGTAGGATTAATGTCCGCAGCTCGTTTACCTCCCATTCCATGCTGACGAGTGCGAAAAAGTCAGAAACTGCAGTCCATGGAGAGAATAAACGAGTTGGTGGTGTATCGCATGTTTCTGCCTCAGCCCTAGCTTTGGGGCGGTTATTTACTGCTTTATATTGCACATACTAATTAAGGAAATTGATAACATTTATTTAATTAAGTTTGACTTTGTTGTTAATGAGGACACCTAGTTTGCAAAACTGTTTGGCAGAAAGAGACAACTGTATAAACCATTGGTTATGTGGCGAACTGTAACTATCTGAAATCTAACTGTAACCTTGTAACTTGGCACGCACTTTTTATCGAGCACGCACTTGTGCACGATATACTTAGAAATTGTAATTTCAGTTAGTTGTTCTATAATAAAATAAGTTGTTTGGTTTCTAATGAAGTCTGTTCTTGAATTATAAATATGGAAATAAAAACCTCCATAGTTACGTTAAATTTCTGACAACCCATTTTAATGGGATATGTTTCACATTGGTTTTTGACGGGTACATCGACACATCAATCAGAGAGCACAGAAGCGACAAAATAGAATTGACGATGTCACTTCAGAAGATGTGTAGACATCAATGTCAGGAAGAAAATTGGAACTATAGTTAAACAAGAGGGTTTCCTGTCTATCTTTCATAATAAGAATCAGCGGACAAATTCTATAATGATGAAGCTGTTGAAAAACGGGATAAAAAAGCTTCGAGCTTTAGATGATGCTAACGATGATATTGCGAAAACAGCTATCATCATATAGCAAAATTCTTTGTTAGCTATTATTTGAGAGGACGTAGATCTTGTTGTTCACTTGATCGCCAAATCATCAACTGCTCGCAACATTCTGCTGATAAAATATGAAAGCGAAAATACGTATGCTATTTAATATTCGTGCATAATTTAAGATACGCATAGCATTTCAAGAGAAAGGAGGTTTGTCCAAATGTAACAGATGTCTAAAATCATAAAACATGTATCTGAAGTATACATCAACAGTTTTTCTTCAAATGAATCCATTGAGACTGTTGGGATTATAAATATCTCTCATGGTATGGTGTTCCAGCCACAGAAAATTGTCTCAACGAGTTTCGCTACAAATCCTTTATTAAAGTAGCTGCTAACATGAAGACTGATCTCTTAACTCCAACTAACCCCAGAGTATACCTATAGCTAGGAGAGAAACTTAATGTGGAGCATCGGATTCTGATTTGGGAAGGGAGGAATCACCATTGACCAACTCATAGTTCCGAAACTCCCGGAATTGAATGTCACTCTCGATGAAATCTTGTAGATAATTTTGACCGATACCCAAGGGATGTGACACCGGAAGGTGCACTAGTAGAAAATCATTGTTAAGCTACTCTGTCGCGTGTCTGCATTGCAAGGGCAATTGCAACAACGGTGTCGAAACATTAGTCCAGGACGCAGGTGACGACGATGACATCAATCCACTACCAATTTCTTAGGACAATTTTCCACTGCTGGTGGACATGACTTAATCCTTCCAGTTCAGAAGAAAATCAAGATGTCACCTTAAAAGATTAGATTTTGATTTTCTACTTGATGATTGATTTTTGACTTGATGATGTCAGTCTATATTCCATGTAAATATTTTCGAAATGTGATTAGTAATAATAATAATAACTATAATTACAAAAAGATGCTGCTTGTCAATTGCATTTACATTATTCCTATCATTAAAATGTTAATTATCATGATATAACGTCAACGTGCTCATTTCAATAAGAACAATAGAATTGAGTGCACATGTTATAAATTCATAGTTTTTGATTGCTTGTCAGTAAGGTGTCGTGGTGGTTGGGATATGGCTTCGCATGCATTTGGTATCAGGCTTGAATCCGCAGTTCAAGTGTTCAGCCGTTGGATTTTCGAGACGCAAAAAACCTTCAGGGTCCATGTCGCATAATTACGGCATATTACAGATCCCTTGAGTGCCTATTTGAACATAACAAGTCTTTTTTTCAAACATTATCAAGAACGTATTCTTCGAAAACCATTGAAAATGTGATAAATATGTATGAAAATAATTTCACAGAAAATTTAGTAAACTTTCATTTCAATTGGGAGCCCATTTTTTCATCCATTTCCGAAATATAATCATACTAGCGGTACCCGCACGGCCGTGCCCGTGGCATAAAATTAAAAGTTCATTTGTAAAATAATTGATATAGCAGAAAAAATGCTCTATTTTAGTTTTATTCAACTATAATTCCTTCAAAGTGATATAAAGATCTGATATGGACCCCACACTACTTAATTTTACGTGTAAATTTCTTAGTAGATGCCTTAAGTGCTAAAATAGTGCTTGGAGTGAGCAAGATAACAATTCAAACATTTGTATCCCTAGTTTGCTACGAAACAATGCAAAAAAATGTTTTACAATGATTAATCTCCTAAATATCGTCGATTTTAACATCATTCAGTGGATTTTTCGCAAAATATCGCCAACAGCGCCAAATTGAACTTAAATAATAATAAAAAAAAAAAATTTTCGCCAATTTGGCGTCAAATACTTGGCGATCAAAAGCTTGGCGATATATCGCCAAGTGGTCGTGCCAATTCATATCACTTTTGTTAACCAATTCATATCACCTTGCATTGAAAATACTGATTTACCCGATAAATGGGGTAAAACACCCCCTTGGAATATTCGAATGCAACCCCAAGGGAGATGGACAAAAATAAGCCAAAAGAGAAAATAAGAACAATTTTGTTGATAACAGGAACCAACAGAAATCTTACCAAAGTTTAAAAGAAGAAGAAAGTTTTCTTTCCTAGCTTAAAAAACAAAACAATACATTTTCCGAAATGAAACACTTTAAAAAAACGATGCAATATCGCAATTGATACGATGTTTCGTTAATCTGTGCTTTGGGTACCCTTTTCTCGCTAAATGAACGATAGGCGCGTCAAGCGTAATAACCCTAGCTATTTTGCGTAGTTGACTTTTTGAAAACGCGCCAAGCAGGGTCCCAAAGCATCTTCACCGGGAAAAAGACAGGGTTGCCAGAGAATTGGAACAAAAAATACTACGCCTCCTCTAAAAAAAATATTACAAAATACTGCTGTTTCTAAACGTTGCCAAAATCAATGTTGCTGAAATGCGAAATCTATGAAAATGAAAAAGAAAAAAAAAATCCGCCAAATCTTTTAATTAAGTCATTAGTATATTGGAAACAGGGTTGCCAGAAAAATACTACGCTCCTTATTTGGGCCGAAAAAATACTACCGTAGAATCAAAAATACTACGTCTGGCCGTAGCCTACGAAGATTGACGCTGGCAACCCTGGAAAAAGAACGAAACAAAAATAAGTATGAACACGTAACCATAGTAACAACATGAAAAGTTGATTTCCGTTGATAAAATAATTCATTTTATCTTTCTTTTCAAACAAATTTTATTCTAGAGCTCAACCATTTTAGAATCGTTTGGCTTGCTTTACTGAAGGTAAGCCTTGAATTTCGGGATTCTAAAAACAATTATTACAGCTCTCCTGATGATCGTAGAAACTTCGAAAAAACTTCATTTTGTGCAGAAAATTCCAAGCTTTCGAATGACATAAGACTTGAAAATGTGTGTGAAATATTTCTTCCCTATTTTATCGAATTTCCGCTAAGAATTCGAATAGAAAAAGAACGAAATGGAATTTTTGAAAAATCGCTTCGAAGTGCAAAACTACATGCTACAAACTAATTTTGTACCAAGTGGCATGAAAATCGACCGAACGGTTTTGGCGCTACGCGCGTAACAGACAGACAGAAGGAAAGACAGAAAGAAAGACAGAAGGAAAGACAGAAAGAAAGAGAGACAAACTTTCAGCTTTATTATTAGTAGAGAAACCCAAAAATATGCTTCAACCCCCTCCCACAATTAGCTCACCCCAGGGTCGGGGACTTTCAGTATGTTTACCTACTAATTACTCCTAATAAATTTCTTACAAAGGAAATGCTGACTTTTGCTCTTCCGCAGTTCACTTTCTTTAAATAATACCAAGGATAGGAACCTAATTCATACTGCATATAATTCTTCAAATCGTTGTCCGATTTCTCTGTGGGTCCGTCCATAAATGATGTCACACTTTTATCAGCGTTTTGGACGCCCCTCTACCTTTGTCATTCAGAACTTTTCTTAAGCTACTTTTTATAAACATATTTTTATTAAAAATGCTAGGCGTCAAACTTCTTTTTACTCTTTCCCTCCCCTTGCCACAAAGTTACAATTTCACTAACTGAACCCCCAGAAATAGGGGAGGGGGGTCCCCTTTAAAGCGTGACATCCTTTGTGTTGCAGTAATCTATAACAACTTCTTCATTGCCAATCAGAAATGTCGAGTGCATTGAAAATAGAGGAAGCGCGCGATCCCTTTTCGCGTCAGTTTGATTTTTGTGAATGGCAAGTACTCTATTTTTAGCATGAAGGCGCGTGTTTAAAACTTTATAACTTGTGATTGGTTCATTAAAATATAGCAAAGTAGCATATCAATCTGAAGTACATTTAAAGTTCTATACCTTTGTCAATAACATTTATGAGGAAAAATGATATTGGAAGGCACTAAGCGTAAAAGTTTGACAAAAATAGCGAGTTTTTCCGAAAATTATTTTTTTTTTCACAACATACACCCGGAAAAGTGTTGAAAATACGACAAATATGTGTAGAAACACTCTTACAGGAAGTTTATTTAACAAGAAATTTTATTTTGAACCCATTTTTCCCACCATTTCCGCGATTTTTCGAGAAACCCAAAAATTTGCTTCCCCCCTCCCTCCCACCTTTAGCTCACCCCCCAGGGTCGGGGCTTTCAGTATGTCTGCTTACTAACTACCCTTAACAATATTCTGAAGTCAAATACTCTCGCATATTCCACGCACTCTACACCCCTATTTTGAGCACTCATTGACTGGACTATAAGTACTGTTTAAGGAGTTGTTTCTCTGAGAATTAATTTATCGGTGATTTTGCGAATTTTACCGAAAGTTTCTTCTATATAAAGTTCAAATAAATCACGGGGCTTAAATTTTGGCATTTACAATA
>JAXGGA010014550.1:0-31769 GCA_038373865.1 Uloborus plumipes
CTTGCTTGTTCTTCGGTGGCGCTGGTATCGTGAATCATTTCGGGAAGAAGCGGGACTGCGCATGCGTGAATGCGGAAGTTAGAAGAAATAACGGAAGTTTTCGGTTTTATGGGAAACAGAAATTTTTCGTTAAAAAATGAATGAAAATGTAGTGTATAAAGAGGGTTTTTTCTGAGAGTGTACTATTGACACATATGAATTCAAAGCTAGAAACATGGTGTTTTGCACCATTGATGTAAAATTTACTTCACCTAGTCCTACAATAAACTAAAGTGAAACATGTAATGCACTTACCTAACATCAGAGGGTCGAAAAAGTGAAAATTTAGTGATATCTCCGTGAGTTTGCGTCTGAGCGGCATATAAACTATAACACAACAACAACGGCTGCCGGGCTAATAGTTGAGTCTATTGCTGCGAAGCTGCAGCAATATACAGGGAGGAAAACTTCAAGTGGCCACTTTGCCCGCAGTGGCCACTATGCCCACTCTTCCCCTACCTGATTTGATTAAAGAGCTCTAAATTATATAATTTTTTCCAATAATACTTTTGTCCAATACAATCGTGCACGATAAAAATAAATACGCTTTTCAGTAAGGATTTCTATGAGCTATATCAGTCAATCAAAGGGGAGATCTATTTTGCTCTAAGAAACTGGAAAATACAACTTCAACATATTTTTAATCAAAATTTTGAAACTTTTGAATTGAAAAAATTAGTACATAATTTAATTTGAAAGATGATGTTACATTATCCACACATTTACAATAAAAAGCACAACAGCTTGTTTTCTCTACATTGAAACTACGTCGACAGAGAAAACGCATTTACGGAATTCTTATTGCTCATCTTATTAACACATGACATTAACAGCGCAAAATCCTCATCGAATTGGTAACATCCATGACGAGGTGAAATGTCATCTTAGCTCTCTTTAAAAAGCAAAAGTTTTGAATAGCAAGTCTTGTCTATAAAAAAGTTTTCTAATTCCTCTATTAGGATATTAGAAAGTCATTAAAAATCAAAGTTTATTATTCCATTATAAGACTAACATTATCATACAGTGAAAAACAGTTCACATTTAATAGTTCTAAATTAAATTTAACTAAGGAGTTTAAAGTCTATTATATCCTCAGCTAATTAAAATGGGAGTATTTTTTAATCTATTAGTTAATACACTGCTATGTTACTTAGTTGTTCTACGTAGATTTCTTTATTTGAAAAATTAACTGCTAAGAATATTTCAATTTTATTTCACATATTATAGCTTTTCCAAGTACAATTATTATCAAGAGATAAATTGCACTTACTGACACGAATTTCCTTTCATCAGTGCAGAGATAAATGTTCATTTGAAGAGAAATTTAAGGTCAGATTAACGAGTTTTGTGACATTGCAATGATTTCAGTCAAATAAATCCAATTTCTGATAATATTTCAATGACAGCTTGTCAATTTCTAGCATTATATAATAAACAGAAAAAATCTTACATATAATTCTCTAGCCTGTTTTTCCGTCACTACGCGAGGTCTCCCTCATTTCTTAATCATCCATGATTTACTCCTTGTTTCAAAGCTTGTCGCGCCGGCTTGTAACTCTTTAAGCAGACAAGGCTTTTAAAAGGATTTTAAGTTTTCTCTTCATGATTCTCTCTTTGCGACAAGCAAACTTTAGCAAAGCTGTGATTATTTTAACGTTTCCATGCCTTCCCATGCTATTTATAAATGTTTTTAGTGTATTTAAATTTTCTGTGTTTTCTGACCCTAGAGTTTCATCTTAGTTTAAGGTCAACCCTAAGGGACATTTTTTCTTAATTTAATTAAAAATTAATTTATATTATTTTATAAATTCGATGAACCTTAATAGCAACAATTCATGTAAACTTCAATGCATATACACATAATTACACACTGTGCATGTTAATGAACATTCATGATAATAATATCTGAATCATTCACTGCACTCTACGCTAGTTCATATACTTTGGGAAGCTCATCGGAGGAAGCTTAACTAAATTTTAGCCAGCGTGCGTAACTAATGCCAAACAGGAACTCCAGTTAATCACGGATGTTGTGTGCTACTCCTTCTAGATGATAGTCGCAGCTGCAATGGCACTCCAATCCGATGGTTTACTTAGCACGGCCTGGACATGAAATGCCTCGGCAGATGTGAATAATACGCATTTGCCTCTCACAGTGGACGCTTTGAATATGAAGTTAGGTTAAGCTCAACGTATTTCACCGAATGGCTGATGACTTTATCTGTAAAGGAGCTGGAAGTGTGAAAAGCCGTTACTCTCTAAAAGGGAAATAGTTTAAATAGATGTTGGTGAGAAGTTGAATTTTATGAATTTTGGCAAACTGTTTGGCAAACTTTTTAGGTACTATATATTGCAGTTCTGTTTAATATTTGAAGTTAAGTGTTGAATATTGCAGCTAAAATCCTCCTTTAGTTAAAGAATACGGTTTTTTCGAATAAATATATTGGAAAATAATTGTTTAAAAAGGTCATACATACGCTAGAAACCGATTATCCGAACCTTTGATTAATCGAAATTTTCCGTTAATCGAAGTTAGTTTATTCTTCACTATTTTTTTTCTTCTTATTTTTTCTTTTTCACTTTTTCCTATCATCCATAATTTTCTCTTAACAAGCATGTTTTTTTTTCTTGCGGCTAATATAGAAATTTTAGATTGGTCGAGTTGTATAGAAGATGCAGGCTTCCAGTTACTCAATGATGAGAAATTAACAGCTAAAGTCCAAAATTATCCACAAGAGGAAGAAGGTGATGAAAATGAGAATGACTCTGGAGTAAATAAGATCAATAAAAATGATGGTTTTGAGTGTTTCTCAAAAATCGTTAAAAGGGTTGGAACTACAAGAGCATTGCGATTCCTCTGAACTCATGCTTTTAAGAAACTTCAACTTCGAGTTGAACCGCAAAGGATGGCCGATTTACACCAGATGAAGCTTCCGTTTAAATCATTGTAAGATTTGTTTCAAAAAAATTATTTTAATGTATTTAACAGTTGAAATATTCATAACAACAGTTCAATGATGACACCACATACTAAACTAGATGATGCCGGCCACCTTGTTTAATAGTCAGAGAAGTCTGACCGAGATGAGGAGGACCCGGGTTCGATTACCGGCTCGGGCATAGATGTCCTTTCTCCGAATCAATGTGTGTGTTGCGAATAGCTGCCTGTCCTATAAACGGGTGTTATGGCACATGTGTAGAATTAAATCAGGCTTCCACTTTAATGGTGCTCGTAGAAACGGAAGTCGAACCTATTTCACCTTAAATCGTCGTAAATGTATCTGCTAGTGTTCGGATAAACGAGTAGAACAATTAACGACAACTACAACAACGATTAATGATGAATTCTTGATTATTCGAAGTAGGTTTGGTCCCAACTACTTAGGTTCAATAATCAAGGTTTAAGTAAGTGAGAGGTTGATAATATTCCAGATCTACAAAATCTACAAAAAATTCTAGGAAAAAATAACCACTATTGAAACTACTACTACTACTCTACTACTACTATGAAGATTTACTAAAATCAAGTTCAAGATTCTTTCCCCTTCATTTCTGTTATGGCTATTTCTAACCGACAAAACCAAACAAGGACGAAACTGCAGATTCTGGATGCTGTAAATGAGCTATTAGGAGCTTGCTTGAAGTTCTTCCATAGCTCCGGCTTGGAGCGGTAACATGTATCTTTATGCCCTAGCTACTGTTTTATGTTTTACACTTCAGCAAATACTTCATAAATCAAAATATGATGCAATTTATAGGTAATCTGTTTTCTGTGTATCTCAACGAACCCATATAATTTCAAACAGGGCCGTAACCAGGTCTTAGTTTCGGGGAGGGTTTTACCAAACCTATTTCTCGTGAAATCTATAAAGTCAATAAAATTTGATTTCATGTTCTATATTCTGTTGATTTTTGTTACAATAGATGTTAAAAGGGTATTAACATAAAAAATGTAATAAAAAAAAAAAAATACTCATCTTTTCAATGAAGAAAAAAAAAAATCTGGATAGATGAGTTTACTCATATACGCGCATTCGAAGGAGTACTTTTGAAATTTCTATCTTACGGGGGGGGGGACATAAGATGTGTTAAATATAGAGTTTGGTACGTACAAATTTGAAGAATTTTGTGTTTTTTTAGTGGTATTAAAAATTCGAAGGGAAAGTTGTATTGTTAAGAAATTATGTTTGCAATAACTACAATAAAAATAAATACTGCAGAAAAAACACTTAATTTGTACAATTATTCAATAATGATAATTTCATTTTTCAAATGCAGTTTCAAAGTAAATAAGGAAATTAAATTAAAATAGCAACTTTTTTTTCAGAAAACAATGCATTTTTGAAACAGTTTTGAAAAACCCACCCCTTAAATACGGCCCTGATTTCAAATTATGCTTTTTTAAATATACTTTATTTCCTCTCCTGTTAATAACAATACCTTGAAAAGAATATTGTTTCCTAAAAATAACGTGTTATCCAATCTGCTCATAAAAACAACTGATTAAATCTTTGTTTTCCCTTCTCCTTCTAAAAAAATATAAAAATGAAAAAAAGGGAGAAAGAAAGAAGACTTCTGAGGAGAAAAACATATAACATTAATTATAGAGACGCGGCGCATCGCGGCCGTTGAGTCCTGAAATAACTACAAATTACGCCGTAAGATAACACAACCACCCATCAGAATTACTATAAAACTTCTATAGCTCTATAACTTGGACGGAAAGTCAAGATAGAAGATAAATGAAGTGTAATGCGAGTCATTGATTTATGAAATTGGTAAACAACCTTAATTCAGTCTCGTAAAAACTGAGGCAATGATTTATGGATGCGTAGTTTCAACGCGGGTCAGCTTAGTACAAGAATCAATAAGAATACTGTGAAAGAAAGCCTCTGAAGAAATTGAATCATATTTGAGAGCAAATGATTTTCTTCTTTATTAAAACGGTGTTGTCAAAACATAAAATAGTTATATATATATATATATATATATAATATTATATATATATATTATATATATATATATTGTAACGAGTCCGTAGCACTTCAACTTTCTTCTAAATGAGCATTAAAATCTTCAGGAAGTAACTATAAATTTATTTACAAGTATGTACACTATTTACAATAAGAGCAGGAAACAATTGCTAAACATCCAGCAATTAGGCAGCACAACAGTACACTGTACTCTCAACAGTAACTCAGCACCACGTATCTAACGTGAACAGTAATTAAGCAATTACAAAAGCAAAAACAACATTCGCCCAAAGCGAATAAAAACGAGCCTCTCAATAATCCAATCTGAGAAAAACTGACTGACTTGTGTTCAAGGCCAGCTATTTATACACGGAAAGAATTCCCGACAACTTTCTAGTAATATCTGGAATATTCCAAATCATTCATAACTTTAAACAATTCATTCAAGAAAACGCTAGAAATAAAAAGAAAAACACCACTCCGAGCGAAAATTTCTTCACGCTTATTAAAGTTAGGGCAAGTGTAAAAACTACAAAGTGTTACGGGGCCGGTATACAAGTGATAAAAGTGATATCTTCAGATACTTTTGCAACATGACGTCAGATAAAACCAAAACTAATGAAAATGATGCAAGGCAGGAAAAACAACAACTATTTACAAGATTTGTAACAATATATATATATATATATATATATATATATATATATATATATATATATATATATATATATGTGTGTGTGTGTGTGTGTGTACACTGGTGGTAAAAATTGTGAGGACAAAGGGAAAATTTTATGAATTTAAACTAATGGCAATGAAACTATTTTAATTAGTTATTTTAAAAATGTATAGGAATTTCGTGTTTATAGAACGAAGTTTGAATTTAGACACCCAAGTGGTATGGATAAAATTATAAGGACAACGTGTGATTTGCCCTGAAACACCTCAATAACTAAAGATTTCGCACTTTTTTCATATCAGCCTTAATGCCATGGAAATTGAGAAATAGAGGTTCTTTTAAGTTTTTATCCTGTCGTTTTCGATGGAGGAAATCGGTTCTTGCTTGTTGCAATATTGAATGCTCTTCTTTCATACTTCGTAAGATAGATTGCCTTACAAAGTTTCCATTAAATTTATATCCAGTCTTTTGGTTGGTCAATAAAGTAATTTCGTAAGATTAGTATCAATTCACGATTTTGATGTTAGAGAAGAATGTGATTAGACATTATACTGCTGGAAAAGTTTGTCTCCAGTCGTAATTAACGGTGATTTTAGCAAAAACAATTATCACCGAGAACATGAATATAACTCTCAAAATTCATTCTGGCTTGCGTATCCCCCCCCCCCCTTCAAAAAAAATCGTACCGAAAGTAGGAAAAACAATCTAATTCATTAAAATTAAACTTTTTCTCACTGGAGATTACTACTTTCTTTTTATCTATAATAATGCATTTTCGGGACATTCACCCTTTGGTTTCTTTAGAACATTTTTAGAAGTCTTACGTGATATTAGTTTTATAAAATGAAACTTTTTCTATTTTTGTAAATTACAATGAACAGCTACACATTGCTAAATCATAATGAATTCCAGTCTAAATTTCGCCCAATTTTTTCTTTTTACTTTTTTTTTTTTTTTTTGTCATTTTTTTTCTCATTCACAGAAATAGAAGATGTGAAGATAGCGTACCTTTTTGTCCATATTTGCTGGAATTTTTGAGAACGCTATAAATGACAGATAGCTACCAAACTTAGATTCGTTGCAATTTGATTTTCAATAAGTCCTGAAACTTTTAAAGCGACTAATTTCCTGTTCTCCAATTCTGAAAGTTTAGTACCTAGCGTATGACTAAAAAAATAATTTGCGACGTCTTGTTCTGTGCCGTAGACATAGTGAAAAATACGTACGTTTTGCATTTCAAAGCACACAAATCTAATAGTCCTTATATTTTTTCCCGTATCATATGGATGTCTGGATTCATACGAAATTCCTATATATTTCCAATAAAACAAATACAAGGCGTTTCGTTTACCATTAGTTTAAAGTCATAAAATTTGCATGACGTTCCGGCTAAATGCAACCAAGAGAAATTAATTTTTCCTTGTTCTTAAAATATCCTACAATGAGAAAAAGCATTTCGGAAATAATTTTGCCGGTTTTGGAAAAGATAATTTTATCAAAAAATAAATAAATGTAATTCATGGAAAATTAACTGCAACATCATGCTACTTACCTTCATCGTTACTTAGTAAATATTTTTATCAAGAAGCTAAAACGAGAGGTACACTTATTAAATGAAGTTCCTCCAACAACTTTTTGAATAAATACATAAGCTGGAAAAAAGATTACTTCAGAGTTCACTTCAGAGTAAACACAAGGTATAAAACTAGAAATCACGATACATTTTCCCTTTTTTTCCTCGAGAAAAGAGATCATCATGAGCTGGTAATTTCCAAGTCCTGTAGGAGCAAAATGACTCTATTGAGCAAGATCAGCACTTGATTGGTGGCAGCTGGTGAGTTAATTTCGGAAAAACGGGAGGACGTGGATCGTTGCGTGCCTCTTTATTTGATCACGTATTGCATTGAACTTTAATTAAACTTTCAGAAGTATAAAGAAACCTACATAAACATCTTCTTAATGGACTTGTTTATAGTTGTATTACGTAAATCAATACATATTTCTTTATTTTTCTTTTCATTTTGCTGAGTAGAAGCCTCGAAGCAAAACAAGAAGTTCGTTCAAAAAACGCCCACATTTCTGTGTAACTAACATCGAATATGTAATAATATTATATATATATCTTTTAGCTTCGGCACTAAATTGTTTCGAGAATATATGTTTAGGAGATAATGCAATTTTCTACTTAAGGCTGCAGGCCCGTGCTCGCTATCGGTTATTGTTATAACTCACCAAGCAAATAATAAAAAGGCATTAACCAGCATGAAAAGTTCTATCAAAATAAAAAATAATCCGCTGACTAAAGTCAACGTTAAAACTAAAAATCATAAGCCAAATAAATATGACACAATTAAAAAGTAAATAGATTTCCAATAGCAAAACTTAAACATAAAAGGAAAAACTGGATGAAGCAATTTCAACAATGGAAATGTTTTTTGTCAATCTGGCGTCCACATTACAATAATTTTCTCAAGTCTTGTAGTCCCATAACAAACTTTTACATAGGTGGCTATTCCAAAATAAGGAGAGGAGCCGAAAGGAATACACATAACATTTGTGCCATATGAACTAAAAATATCCAGTAAATATTTTGATAGAGTAAATACAAAATTTATATTCAGACCCTGAACTTTTAGAAAACTAGTGGGTGGTAACTCAAGTCTCAGGTTAGTAATACCATTTACGTTTAAAATGTGCAACATTACAGACTTTGAAAAAAACTTTCTATTTTATGCTAATAGATTTTAAGATGAAAACGTATGAGGCACACTTTAAAGCAGGAGTTCCCAAAGTGGTCCACAGGGACCCTCAGGAGTCCGCCGCAGTCTGCAAGGGGTCCAAGAAAACGAAAGAAAAAATTGGGGGTCCATGAGATACAAATAGGTGTCCACGAGCCTCGGTCCTATTTCAGTAAAATCGCATTAAAAGTTTGGCATTTTATAACTGTAAGTGCCATAGTGCACCAAACAGTTTTTACTTGGCACTTACATATTACTCATTTATATGAGACGATAATCATAATAGCACAAGATTATACAAGATAGAAAAAGAACCTCCTCCAAGATAAATTAAAAAAAAAAAAAAATTATTTGGGGAAAATGCAGCCTTTTCTCTCTCTCTCTCTTTTACGAAGGAAAAAAGCTATATTCTTTGGTACCCTTAGCATGACTGATTGTTGGAAAATAGGTTCAGACTGATCGGGTTGATTTCTTGATTTTATCGCGGAATGGGAGGAATCAAGAAATCCATGATGAACAGCTTTTCGGGAGAGCTTTGATAACAAACATTAAAGGTGGACAATATTTAATGCTAAAGAAAAGTTAATTATTTTAAATAAAAAGCGATTCCTTTGTCGAATGTAATCTCAGCAGCAGTAAATGGAACCCCTAATATAATTGTCCGTTATATATTGTCCTTATTATCTGGATTTATGAGCTGTTAGTTGCATAGGTGGCCATCCACAGACTTTAAAACCAGGTGGGAAGATATTTCAGCCATGGGAAATACCTCAGCGGATTATAACTCAGTGTGACATTTTGTAAGATCGCA
Organism: Uloborus plumipes; assembly: GCA_038373865.1. Lineage (NCBI taxonomy): Eukaryota > Metazoa > Arthropoda > Arachnida > Araneae > Uloboridae > Uloborus > Uloborus plumipes. Next base: position 9,238 of record JAXGGA010014550.1, read on the forward strand.
TGTCATGTTACAAGAAAAGCTAGTTGGAACAAGCAATAATGAACAATTTAAGGTACCGTTTAGGAAATGATATCAATATCTCCAGTTTCAGAAAGAAAAACCTTTAATTTATCCAACCTTATGGAATACCGCAAGAAAATTTTGGTAGCTTTTTCATCCTCATATCTTGTCGAAAGTGATTTTAGTGCGGCCCGCAATCTTCTTATAAGAACAATAAACAGATTGGAAATAATTGATCGAGGAGATTAAAGGGTATCTTTCAGAAATCTAAAGCCAAATATTAAAAATTTACTGTTGATGCACCAAATTCACTTCTCCCACTAAAAACATTTGTCTTTTTCCTCGTACACACATTTTATTTAAGAATATTTCATATTTTGCACCCCAAGTATAAATTAAAATGTTAAGTTTTTTTTTTCTCCACCTGTTTTTTTTTTTTTTTTTTTAATTTTAAATTTTTATTTTCTATTTTGCAGTAAGCCCTGTCAAACTGAATCTTCCAGAAAATTTTCGGACGTTTATACAGTTGATGACTGTTTAAAAATTCCATATTAAAAGAGCTCTTGTTGTTGGGTAAATTTCTCATTCGTCCCATTATATTTCCATATATTTTGCTTACAACTGGCTGTTTTAGAAAACCTAGAATAAAACTTAAAAATCTGATTTGCTCTTCTGGAATGCTGCAATTTAATTATTACAGTGCATGACAAGTTTTGGATTGATCTCTAGGAAGGGGCCAAGCTAAACACCGGAAACCACGGCAAGGGGTCCACGGAACAGAAAAGTTTGGAAACCCGTTTTAAAGGATGCTTTTTATCAGCTGTTAAAATTCAAAAGCTCTTTCAAAAAAATCGATTAGCATAATATCTGAATGTTTTGCTTATGATCACTACAGTATGAATCATTACCGAAAAAATAACATTGATAATAATTAGAACAGCAGCAATTAATTTTTCTTGGAAGCAGTCTTTCTTAACCCCACACTAGCCTAACACAAATGTTGAGGTAATCTAGTTTCCTGGCTATTTCCTATTCCTGCAATTCCTAAAAAGGGTGCCACGCGATCTTAAGGTATTGCAGAGAGAAGCAAGGGGTACCGTCACGTGTCTATGATAATATAGATAAACTAGAAGGTGCCGTACAATAGAGGTAGATTAGGGTGCCATTCGAAAATTATTATTCTTCAAAGGGTGACGCAAATCAAAATAGTTAGGGAACCCCAGTCCTATTCAGTAGTTGGTAGAAATGCAATGCCCTAAAATATCGTTTTTTACGGTGAAAAGGATGCAAATGTAATGTAAATTTGTTTCAAACCATCTATTTTTAGACTGAGGTTTCCACGCTTTTTTCCTTCCCAGCTACACCATTGCATTGCACATATTATAAGCAAAGGACATTAAAAAAATGATGAAATAAATTCATCGATGGCAGCACAGTAACCGCCACTAATAAAATTACTGGATTATAAAATCAGCTGCTTTTTAAAATCAAATCTGCAGGAACTAAATCCTTACAATATAAAAATATGTCTAAACCATCTTTTATCAAAATCACCTCTGACATTTTATAAAATCAAATTTTTGGAAAGTGTATGCTAAAATTGGAAAACGACAAATGAAGAGTAAAATGAAATGTTGAAAATGAAGAGTGCCTCAGAAGATGAAAGGCGTATATACAAACAGTAATTCATTTGTTTTTGAGATAATTGAAACTTTTAAACCTTTTTTTAGTGTAGGTGTGCGGTTTATAAAATCAGCCGCTTTATAAAAACAAATGTCCTCCGAACGAATGTGATTTTAGTAAGCGGCAGGCACTGTATTGCTATTGTCTCTTGAGAAACAGAAAAATAAGTCCATGAAAAAAAAATTCTATGAACCCCATAACTCCTTTCATAAAAGAACAAATCAAAAATAGCCTGATAAAGAAAGTAAATTAAAAAAGCACAAAATAAACAACTTGTGTAGTTTTCTCAATTATTACAGAAGAATCATGAAGCTAATTTTTATATGACATCATCTGGATTTATTCAGACCCATGTTTTTCAACCTTTTTGGCCCAGGTATGTGAAAAATTAGTCAAAAATGTAAAAGCCTAATGAGGGGCTTTTTTGAAACTTGATAAGTTATTTAAGAGCTATTGGGCAAATTAACAGTAAGATTTTTGACAAAGTTTACTTACAGTAAAATTTGCATCTAAAGTTCAGTAACTGTTATCATAACTATACATAAATAAATGAACTTCCGAGAAAAAGCACAGAAAATTATGAAAAGTCATCACAAAGTTAACATCAAAAACATTTTATAAAATGTTTTGTTTTTGTGTATTTATTTCTTTTATTAATTTATCATTTCAGTTTACTTTCATGAACTTACCCATTTATTTTCTGAATAAGGAGAATTTTTTAACACACACAGGTAAGAATTTCTAAACACGGATAAAACTTTTACGCAGGTCAATACCTGTCCACTGGCTCGATGGCTCAGAATCTCTAGCTTAGACCACACCATGCAACCATGCTTACTTTCCCATGCAGAAATTATTTATGTCTCTTGTTTTTAAATTCAGTTCCCAACTATCAGTCTCAGTTCTAATACTAAATAACTTCAACTTATGCAGGTCAAGCAAGGATCAATAAAATCTTTGAGAATGACGTGAAAAAATAGTCTTAACACCAGTGTAAAGATTAAACTTTACTGACATATTGCTAACAGAAAAAAGGGGATAAAATGGTCTGATAAGATATAGATAAGTTCATAGTTAAACTAAGCATTAAGTTGTAACAAAAATTACATTAACTGGTCTAAAAAAAAAAAAAAAAGCTCATACTATTCTTTCTAATGTTCTTTTTCTTTAAAAAGATGCTTATCAAAAGAAAACTTACACATAAGATTCAAGCACAAACAGCATAAAAAGTAATACTTTATTAATAAGCAACATATTTAACAAATAAATAAATGGATTAAAATGACAATGTGTATTATACATAAATAGAATATATGTACATTGCAAAATGAAATTGATAACAGCCTTGGCATACATGAAAATAAATTTTACAAAAACTCACAAAATAAGTTATATCACACCTTAAAGAATGAAGAAAACTGCAGAAGAAAAGTATCATAAACTTTAGACACATTTTTTCAAGTTTCATATTTAAAAAAAAGTATTAACACATAAATTACTTTAAAATATTAAAAATGCATGTAACTCTTAATAAGTGAGCCTCTAAATAAAAATAATAAGTTTTAATAAAATGTCGTACATACTTTCCTCGATTTCAGATTTTATTTCAAGAGTAAAATATTAAAGTTTTAACAATAAACCAGCATAAAATAGTTTGGTTGTCCAATCACAGACTGAAAATGAATGATGTATCACGCTAAATTTTTAGTACAAGAATCAAGACTGTTCATAAAAACACTTAACAATAATTTAATCATTTAACACTAAACTTAACAAGTTAAATTTTTTTAATCAGATCAGTATATTGGACTTTTTTATGAACAACAGATTTCATATGCAAACAGTTAAGCATCTTTTGAATTATAATCTGTAAAAATAAATCCCCTGTTCTTTCTATTATTTAAAATTATTTTAACCTAATTTTAACTACACATTATGAAATTTTTGAAACAGGAAAACGTTTTTGAAAATTTAATAAGTTGGGAGAAAAGCAAACAAACACCAGAAGAAGAAAATACATATATATAATGAGAATTTGAAAAGCATAAGAGTTGAGTTAACAAGAATATTATAATGTAATTTTATCAGACAGCTGTATTGCCTTGTAATGAAGATAAAATCAATTTTCTATTGATTTTTGCTTAATTACATTCCCAATCAGGCCATAGCAGGTGAAATAATTAATTTCCAACTTAGTATTTTTTGCAGCCTTAAAAATTAAAAATGGAGCAACACAAGTAAAGCTGAACCAGGGAAAGATGGTGCGTGACCTTGAAGCAAAAACTGACCTCTGCACTTTAAAATAGGAATAATCAGTGAGTAAAATTATTTTTTATTCACTAAGTGCATTAAAGTTTCTACTTCTTGCATGATCTTTCTGACGTTACCCATCATTAAATGAAGCTGTCTGCTTCCGCTTCAAGGTCAGCCGCCATCTCTCCGCGGTTTTGCTTTAGCAAGAAGTCAAACTAGACAGTAACCATTTTTAATCAGAAATTCAATTAAATCATTATTGTTCAAAAATCAATCAAGCAATGAGATTAATTTTAAGAAAACATTTATATTAGCACATTTAATTATTTAATTGTGAATACAACACATTTTACTGAAAGAAATACATATACATTCTATGCGGACTCAAAACCCCTTTTAGATTCTATAGTTCTTAAGTGAAGAAAATTTCATCACATTGTCAATACACGGAGAAATTCCTTAATTTCCCTCAACAAAAACTGAAAAAGTCAACTTTTTTTTTTTAATTTTAATAATGTACGCTTTTTTACCTCTTTTTTATATTTTGTTTACTGCTGTACCTGTTTCAATTGTTTATTCATTGAAATATCTTAATTTACAAAAGGTTGCAACTTTTACAGCAGATTTTAACAATTAATTTATTTAAATCACAATTTATTTTAATGGGATAGTTGAATTACTTTCAATTATGGCCCTGCATTGACTAAACCCTTGTTGCTTAGAACAAAGAAAGTTAGTAGCTCTATGTAAAGAGCACCATCATTGTTTCTCTTATTTCTTCATTTTTCATGCAAACACCTAGTATGCTTGTTATCTATTCTTTTCTCTTGGGCAGCATTTTAATTATTGCCTTAACTGTTCTGCATAGAAATATTGCATTCAAATGAAATTTTAATAATGCAGCTTAACCAAAATGTGCTATAAGCTGCATTATTTAAAGATAATATATGTGATGGTGAAAAAAATCAATATGGTTTGATGCAATTTGTAATCAAGTGTAAAATTTGGCGAGTAAAAATTCTAAACATTTTGAATTTCTAAAAAACTGTAAAATCTGAAACAAAATAGACAATTTGTTATCAAAATCATTACAAATTGTTTTTAAAAATGTTATAGTTTTTTTAAAAAGCTCTAGAAAAAAATCAGCTTATAATAACCAAGACAGAAAGAGTTTAGTTTTCTATTTTTTACATTCTAAGTTAAGAGGTAAAGAGATGCCAAATATTTCTTCCCAAGGCCCCTTTAAGACACTGACTAATGAGAAAAGAGATGATTTAGTCTGCATCTTTAAACTCCAGCATGTATCCTCTTCTGCTGTGGAAGACTCGTTCAAAAAACTAATTTCAAGAGTCTGAAAATCCTGATGTACTCTCTAAATAAATAGAAATTAAAATTTTTACAGCAAATTTATACAGGATAATTTATACATTTTCAAAACTTTCAGAAATAATAAAACAAAAAGCATCATAAATCAAAAGAGAATTATTTAAAGAAAGGGTTAAAATAAAAAGGACTAGCCTCGCAAAGTCAAAAACAAGATTAGAAATATATATATATATATTTTTTAATATATTTTACAGACTCATTTATACATTAAGAAAGAAGTTTTAATAGTGACAAAAAATTTAAAAATCAAACAAAGACACATTTATTTTCAAAAAAAAAAGGGGGGGTGGATGCATTTCAGTTATAGTTTTAGTTTGGGCATTTACGGGAAAAATATCAAACTTTATTTTGTTCATAAAAGTGAAAGGTAATGAAAAGTAAATTTAGAGTAATCTAACAGAATATTAATATTCACAATAATGTTAAACATTAATCTGCCTTTTGGAGGTAATTGACGAACACTTCAAAAACAAATCTTTCGAATTCTGCTAAAAATGAAGGGGCAAGTGGATAAAGGTGACATGTGATATTTGAATTGCGCTGACTTACACAAGTTCAAATTAGTGTATGTTCAATTGTGTTAACTCACATACACCGTTGAAGGGGCAAGTGAATAAGGGCGACATGTGACAATATTTTTAATTTCTAAAAAAGGTTTAAAAAATATATATATTACCTTAACACCTTAATCCATGGTAAAACGTAAGTAAAACTAAAATTGTCATATATCACCTTTATCTACTTGCCTCTTCAAATGCAAAAAAGATTGTAGAGTTCAATATATTGGTGCTGTAAAAGAAATTGAAGAATGTGCAATAACTAAGTACTCCACCAAGCTTGCAAGTTAAGTAAATGAGGCAGAAAAATTAGCTACAAATACTGTGTTTCAAAGCAAAAAAATGTGTATGGTTCCATCCATTAAAACTGAAAGTAATTATTCTGGCGCACTGAAATTTTATGTAATACAATTTTGTGAAATATTTATCCTCCCATCTCCCCTACCAAATACATATATTAATGTTTTTCAAAAATTACTCAAAAATTAAATGCCTAAAGAAACTTAAAATCAGTAATGTGAAGTTGAGAATTAATTTCATACATAATCTATTCTTGTCTCTAAACTATACATTAATTGCCCCTGGGAAATGACAAACTAAACAATTGCCCGTACAAAAATATTGAAAAATTTAAATGAAATCAAGAATTCAGCATTTGAAATAGGTATTTAGATCTAAATTGGAATATCACTTTAAGACAGTAAAAGAGAACAATAAAAGAAAAAAAAGTCAAGTTAATGCAAGTTATGATAAACTATTATTTGATAAATTCATTTCTTTTTTCACAGTGCATGCAGATAACATTTATTTACAAACAAAAATGTCTTAGAAAATGGAATTTTCTTCACACTTACCAATGAAATGAGATCTGAAATATTTTGAGAATTTACATCTGCATATTCATAAACAGAAAGTTCACTCAAGCTTCCATTAAAGTCCTGCTTTTTGTAAACGATTTTTGCAAGAAATATGCTGTCGTGAGTTACAACTATGCACACTGGCAGTCTGACAGCCTCTGCTATAAATATTTGAAACAAGAAGTGAACAAATAAATAAAAGAACATCATTATATGTATAGAAAAAGCTATTAACAAAGCGTGAAAAATTTTACTCTATTTAAAAAATACATTTCAAATAAACAATAAGAAAAGTTATTCAATATGCACAAACATGAATGTAATAAATTCATGTAATAAAACAAAGATAGTTAATGTGAAACTTACTCTTCTGATCCAGCTTAAAAGCAAAAAGGTGCAAGAGAACTTCAGATGACTGTGGTTCAACTGTAGATATGACAGATTTATTTAACAATTCTAGTTCTTTTTGAGCAGGAGTTAAAATTTGAAAACCTTCTATGTCAGGAGAATACTCCAAAAGGGCATCTAAAAATGTTTTACTAATAATCAATATGAAACATTTCAAGCATTATTACATTTTATAAAACACAATTTTCAATCAAGTATCTTTTCAATTGATCAATATAAAATTAAGAAATATATATTATTATTATTATTAAGAAGTGATCCTAAGCTTTCCTTATTGAGATTCTTATACTGTACACGAGCATATTTATAGCTGGAACTAAACAAACCTATTTTCCCATACACTATCACTTACTATTTAGCATTAGATCACAATATTAGCTTCATTAGTTAAAACTGCAAATCATGCCAAACATGCCTTTTAAACATTTAAAACTGATTTCTAAAAACCAAATATGCTTCTTTCAAATGGAAAACAAAATAAATGCATAAAATATAACTGAACAACAAATTAAGTACTGGAAACTTTTAAACACAATGCAGTTAATACATTTAATAAATAAATAATAATAGCTTTCAAAATTAAAAAGAATAAAAAATAAAAAGCACATCAAAACATATTTTGTCAAAAAGAAAAGAATGTTTTTCGCTTTTTCTCTTATGTAAAAATAAGGCACCTTATAGATTTTATCCCTCCCCCACATCCAAAAAATATATAAAATAATTAGAAATAAATAAAGAAATATTAATTATTCCTTCTAAAAATATTATTTCCTTTAAAAATTAAAAATGTTCTGCAAAGCTCTTTTTTCTATAAAAAAAATAAAGCAATCTCAATACCCTTTTATTTCCCCTTGACAACAGAATAAGTTAAAACTTTAGAAGAAATTATTAGAATCCTTTTAACAATCATTATTCCAATGCAAAAACTAGGGCTGCATAGTCGAGTCAGACTGATATTGTGGTAAAGTATTCAGAAGCACGAGTTGAAAGCTTTAAAATTTCAAATATCAGAGCTGGTCATTTTCCCTAAAAGTATGCATTTCTGACATGGCTGCAGTCAGATTTGGAGTCTCACAGTCAGATTCAGACTAATGTTGGAGTACAGGATTCATAGTTAGAGTCAAAGCCTATGGTTCAAAAGTTTTAGAAGAATGCTTTGAATTCATTTAGATTTGATTCAGTCATTGCTTTGTATATTTTACAACTCAACTAGCAGTACCCGCACGGCGATGCCGGTGCAATAAATGTAAAGGAATTCAATGATCCATTCTCATCAACCTCTCCTGCGCCTTCGGCGCTAAATGAAATGAAATGAAATGACCCCTTGTCCTGCTTTCCGTGCAAAAATTTAACCGCATAACATCTTTCGTTTTGCTAAAAAGTGTGCTCTGCAACCTTTTAAATTCCACTAAAAGTCAAGTTAAAGTTTAAATCACAATGCGCCAAATAAATAAAAAGGACATTAAGTTAAGTAAGTAACAGGAGATATCGTCAGCACTATGCTAAAATAACAAATGTGAAAAATCATGGTTTTCAAGTTTGAATTTTACAAATAATTAAAATTAAAATGATACCTTCAAACTATAGTTTCACACTTAAAGGTATCTATAAAAATTAAAAAATTGAAAATAACTAAAGGCGTTAGGTGGGAAAAAATTATATCCAGTGGTTTGGCTCTCTTAAAAAGTGCCAATTTTCACATTTGTAATTTTAGCATGGTGCCGACGATATTAATTATTCAAATTTAGACACTTTTCAAGGCTTAACTCTATACGCAAATTTAAATCACTATAACTTCAGAGATGAAAGAGCAGTATGTCTGCAAAATGGATCTAGTGTTTCAGTTTTGCATATAGAGTTCAGCCTTGAAAATTAACTAGATTTGATTAATCAATATCTCCTTTTTTAATTAACAGAGAGAAATGTGCTAAAACTTTTCTTTTTCAGATAAAAAAAATCCTTTCCAGCGATATATAATGTTATGGGGTTGGGGAAGGCTTCCCCTCTCAATTATGGTGGATACACCAAAAATGAGACTAATTAATTAATTTAAACAAAACTAATTCGAAATTCAGAATTCGGCATTTGAGGTGCATTTCATGGGGATACGTTCGAATGTTTGCCAAATTTCAGGGCTGTAGGTGTTGTGGGGGCTTCTAGCCATCAGTTACAAACATACATACAAACAAACAGAGCTTGTCATCTTTATATATATATAGATGTCATTTTATTTTCTAATGATTATCGTTTTAAGATTGTGTTGTACAACTCAACTCCAACACAATGTTTTGATTTTGAGTATACAATGTGCATAGCAGTAAGGCGAGATGGTTTGTTGTTGTAGTTCTGTAAATAATATAACTATTATGTTTTAAGCAGTATCTCCTTGATCAATCAAATTATATCAGAAACATAATTTGTCTCTTGCATGCATCAGTGTTAAGTTTACAAGATATATTAGGTTGGTGCGTATGAAATGTCGGATTCTCTTTACATGCAGACGTTTGTCTCCCTGTTTTCGTTATACTTTTGTCTTTGGCATAACCTCATTCATAGTCGTATTGTCCATTGCCAGAGACTCATTTCAGCAAAATAGGTTTTCTTGAAGGTCTTCCCTTTTGTTATTTCTTTTGAGTTTATTGCCGATATGAATTCTGCTGACACACAAAACAATTGCGAAACTGAACGAACTGGAATATGAAGTTTTGCAGCATCCACCATATTCACCGGATCTCTCGCCGACCGATTTTCATTTTTTCAAGCATTTAGAGCTGTTTTTAAGGGGCAAACACTATGAAAATGAAGACAGTCTAAAACAACTCGATATCAGAGTTTATTAATTCTAAAGACCAAAATTTTTTTAAGACAGGCATCTACGCTTAAAAATATCGTTGGGAGAAGTGTATTGAAGCGAATGGAGCATACTTTGATTGAATAAACAGCTTTTGAAGAAAGATATGCAGTTTTATACAATCACTTAAGAATCCGACATTTCATACGCACCAACCTAATAGTATTTAAATTTTTATTACTATTTTTTTTTCTATTATTTGAAAATAAAAATTGAGAAGATATTCAGAATCTGAGTAGTGTTTTTAACTTTTTGGTACCAAAAAAATAATATTTAGTGACATTGGCAATTAATATTGCACATATTAATATGCCATTAATAATGATTTTGTAAAAAATGGCCTATTGAAATCCTTCACTTAAAAAACAGCCTGTTTTCAATGCACTGTAGCTCAGATTTGTCACCTTCAATTTTCTTTCTATTAGCAGGCCCGTCATTTAGGGGGGGGGGGCAGGGGGGGCAATTGCCCCCCCCCCCGGCTTTCAGAAATCAATGCATTTACATATAAGTGGGCGTGATTTTTTATGTTTTCTGATGAAATTACATTGTGTTTGGTCCCTTTGCCCCCCCCCCCCCCCTTGGAAAAACTTGAAATGACGTCCCAGTCTATTAGTAAAATTAGAAAGGCCAGATTTTTCTTTTCAAGACAGGTTTCGCTTTTGGATGGTGTTCTTTCAGATGAGGATAAAAAAATGAGCCTGAACGGTCTGTCGTTTATGAGAAAAGTCAATTAACAATGCATAAAGGATGGTGATTGTCATAGAAAAAGGTTCATAGTTGTTTTATAGCTGTTATTAGTCATTTTATTCTGGTAATGGACATATACAACAGGTAAAACAAGATATTTTTCTCTTTTTATCACATTTAAATTTCAAACCAGCTTTTAAAGAGAAAACTATTTGTATCTAATAGGTTTTAATAACCCTATAAAACCATTTTAATGGCAATTCCATTTTAACAGTATTTCAAGCTCATTTTTTCATCCTCATCTGAAAGAACACCACCAAAAACAAAATCTTTTTGAATAGAAAAAAAATATGTTCTTTCTGTTGTTTCTAATCTCCCATCTGGTTCGACGGAGTCAGACCAGATCAACGAATCAGTTGACATTGATGAAATCCAATACCAAAAAGGGAGTAGCATGGATATCCTCCCAGTTCAAACCCAAACAGTCCAAGATATGTTGAGGTGAAGCCTGGTCATGGTGGCACTTAGGGTCTTAAATATATGTCTTAACTGCACTCAGAATATTTAAGGCCTTTTATGTGACCACTGGTAAGTTGGGACAGGCAAGTGTTGGACTGCCTGTTGTATGGGAGAGATAAAGAGAATCCAGGTTTTTTTCCTTTGTGCCAGTGATGGGAGGGGGGAATTAACCACTTATCCTTATTTTGGGCCTTCTTCCTTGAAAACAACTCAAAAATAAGCTCTGAAGTAGAGGGGATGGGATTATTTAATCCCTCCTTGGCTAGAATATGTTCTTTCTATTGGTACTAAAGAAAGAACATTGAAGGTGGAAAAATTTGAGCTGCAGAACATTGAAAACAGACTATTTTTTGTGTGAAGGACTTCAATAGCCACCTTGAATGGCTATATCTCCTACAAAATCAGCATTTATGCTCTAATTGTAACCCATTAAAAACAAGTATTTTGACAATAAAATTATGAAGAAGAAACTTCGAATTAATTTTTGTTCTAAATTTTAAGGCATCCTAAAATCAAGGAAAAATTTTCTTCACCGCACTTGTCAAAGTTTTGGATGTGTGCTACACAAAAACTAGTTTGGACTCGCAAATATACTAGAACAAACTCTACTTTGATAAACTTTAAAATAGTTCACTGAATAGAAAACGTAATAATAACGTATTGTTAAAAAATTACCTGCAAGAAATGTACGAAAAGAATTGCAAACATCAGCATCTCGAACAATGATTGTATATACAGATGATTCAGGCACAAAAGCTATTATTAAACCCTGGTTACCAAGCAGTACTCGAATATGCTTTAGATGACTCAAAGGACTAGACTGAACAATATGAACACACTTATCTAAAGGTTCACTGTAAACAAAAAAATTAGTTGTAAATCATTTTTTAAATATTTTGAAGTATTAGAATAACAATTAGCCATCATTTTAAATGTGACAACTTTCTTTTCTTAAGTCAATAGAAATTAGTTACCTTTTTAATTTGCCATTAATTTTTAACATTTTAATGAATTCGACATACTTTCAGACAATTTTATGCAGAGGTTATTCAACTCATAAAGCATTTTAGAGATCATTTTTGGCTAACTGTGAAAATAAACTCAGCTCATGGCCGCATTTAGTGGTTGGGTTTTCAAGGTTCAAACCCCCCTAAAAATTTTTTAAAAACCATTCAAAAAAAAAAAAAAAAAAGAAGAAGAAACAATGTTTTTCATTATTTTTCTTTCACTGAAACATTTATTTAATTATTTATCCATGCATTCATTCAATATCATTTGAAATATGAGAACATTATTATTAAAGAACCATACCAACTTGGTGCTTTATCTGCAATATTTACTTTTCATACTAGCTAATGTGCGCACATCATTTCTTACAAAACAATTTTATTTCTCTTTGCATCAAATTGGTTGCAATGCTATTTTGCGTTGTTCAACTCTTTTCCTTTTCCTATACATTTAATTCTTATTTTTCTAATGCTTTGTAACATTTCAAAAATTGTTTGATGTACTCAAAACTGAAGTAAATATTTTGAAACAGGAACATTTCAGATTTTTCTATTTAAGTCAGGAATGATGTTGCTTCACTTTTAGAGTTGTGGCTTTGATCGTCTATCTTTAGAATAATTACAGTGGCTGACAATTTTTGGACAAAAAAAAGAACTATAATAAAATTACCTGCACTCTCCGGGTTTTTGAGGAAAATTTCTAATTTTTCCCTGATTTTTTACATTTTTTTTAATTTTTATTTTATTTATTTATTTATTTTTTGTGATTTGTGAATTCCTTGTATTCTCTGTTGCTTCGAATTTCCCTGTGGCCGAGCAATCCTGATGATTAAACATCTGATAAAAGCTTTGTCCAGGGTTGCCACTCCATTCCGGGGGAAAAATTCCCTGTGTTTTCCCTGCATGAATATGCAGCATTACGAACGAGCGAACAGATATTCTATATGAACATTACTTTTTTGGAACCGGGCTGTTTTTTAGAAAGTTTTCTTTCGACCCAGGTAGTACCACAGTTGTACCACAGATTTCTTTTCCACTGAAAAGAGAAGGTATAAACTGTCGTACCAGACGTATGAAACCTTGAAAAAATCCCCGGCTCCAAAGGGTTCGAGTGAAAATCTCAACCCTGTTCTCTAAAAAAAAATAGTTACGGTACAGCACGTGTACCGCCCGGCTTCTAAAGGTTAATATCCTGGCACAGAAAAAAATACTAACTAAATAAAAACATAGGGAGGCAAAGCATAATTCATTAAAACTGAAATTATAGAACGGATAGATCACTAATCTCATATTCTATAATTAAATTAGCATAAGCTTTAAAATGCATTTCAAACTAAGTAATAAATTTTTTTGCTTCTATAATACACAATTAAATATCTACTTATAAATAAATAAACTTAGCAAAAAAAAAAACTGAAGTAAAATTACTATTTATTCTATTTTATTTATTATTATTATTTTATTAATTTGCTCATAAATTTATTCATTGGTAGTTTACATATTTTAGAATTCATTTTGGCAGCTTGAACTTTTGAAAAAAAGTAAAATTCCCTGCACTTTCCAGATTTTTGAAGAAATTTTCAAAATTCCCTGGATTTTCCCTGTTTTTCTGTTGATTTTTCAATTCCCTGTATTTTCCCTGTTTTTTCAGGTTTCCCTGTGGTGAGGCAACCCTGTTGTCGTTTTATTTGCTTTTAACAAACCAGGTACTCTAGTAAAAACAAAAACTTGTTGACACAATAATACTAATTGCAACAATTACTTTAGAAATTTTAGCAGCAAGTTTTACCGTAATTAACACATTACTGAAAGGCTTTTGCAGTGAACATTTCAATGATCATATGTGCATATTAGAAAATACTATGAAGGTTGTAACACAAATTACATTTCATAAAATTTTTAAGAAAAATTACACACAATTGAAAATTATAGATCACAATAAGATAGAAAACATATGGAAACTTATCCTTTCTCAAGTAATCAACAGTTAATCAAAAAAAAAAAAAAAGATTTTTTTTTAGTTTGTGCATTAATATAATTTCAAGACGAGTAAAATTACTTGCACCTTAAATGCATATAACATGTTAACTATTTTTTCTGAAACTATAAATAACCATACAATGTTCTTCATTCCAAAAAGAAAAGGAATATGTGAAGATCATCAAATAGTTTTATAAAAAAAGTTTTTATTACATTCAAAAAAAAAAAAAAAAAGAAAAGAAAAAAAGAACAAGATGAAGAAAGAATAAGAAAATTGAGATTTATTTTTTTAATAAAAAGATAAAATGCTAATATAAATTGATACTTGATTTAAACATATATTGATTGTCTAAATTCATATTTGATCTAAAATGTATGGAAAAAAAATTACTTTTGTTCAAGATTGGCAGAATATTTTGCAAGAAACTTAATTATGTATGCATTTTTTGAAGATAGCATAAAAAGACCATAGAATTCCTCTCCAGTTGCTAATGGCACTATAGAACTCTGAAAATACAACAAAAGGGAAGTTTATCAATTCAAAGCAAAACAATAATTATAACTAAATAAAAAGTTATAATAATCATTACGCATTTAGTACTTGTCACATTTTGAATTAAAGTTTAAAATACATTTTCTTTAAATTTATCTAATCATAAATGACAAAAATATTTTTAAAAAATAAAAATCACCTGTAAACATGCTTCAAACTGTTCATCTTTGCATAACACACTAAATTCTAAGTATAATTTCAAACGGTGGTCTAACTCTTTAAACATATCATAAGTTATTGTCCTTTTTTCCCCTAAAATATGAAGAAGTTGTAAACTTTCATCGATTTCCAAAGGTTCAGAAGTTTCTTTCTTTAACTGCTGTGACTCCAGACTCTTATATGGTGAAAGGTAAACCTCAGAACCGCTAGAAATATTTTCTTCAAATTTCTGCAAATTATTTGTAACTTTCTCAGTACTCTCAGTGAAGGAGATAAAATCTTTATCATCACTGGAAAGTCCATTCTGTTCGACCTGATTTAAACTACCTGAAAATGGAAATAGTAAAAAACACTTAGAAAAAGTTAAAATTATTTTAGACATAATTATAAGTGTAATTTTATTCTCGGCTAAAATTTAACATTCATATAAATTTTACAACTAAAAAATGTGCTGTGATATACAGTGCTTAGTAGGAAAATATTTAGTGTCAAAACAAGTTATGATGCCAGGAGGTACAGTACTTGGTGAAGAAGAAGTTCAATAGAAAGTCCACATTGATACCAATAAAACCTGGAAATCCTGATAATGCTTAAAAATTCAAAATGCAAAATATCTCTATGTGGAAAACTCTATGAAAACTAATTTCATGTACCTTTTTTATGCTTAATTATTTTTGGAAGGACATAACTCATTCTAATCAATACTAATGCATTTTTGAGTAAAAATAACAAAAAAGTTAAGCCCATAGGGAAAAAATACTAAACCACCAAATTAAGATCGACAGCTCAGTGTACCATAAATTATTTAAATTAAAAAGAAAGCAAAAAAAGGAAATAAAAAAAAAAGAAAATAAGTATATGTGTGTGTGTACACAAAAATGTACAAAGGCATGTGAAGTTCCACCCCAACCCCTAAACATGTTTTTTTTTGCTTCATCATTGATTCTATGCACTGCAAGCACAATATCTTCTAGCAACTAAGCCAAACATTTACTACTCTATAGAAATTGCATTTTTCTTTTCTAATTTTAAGTTAGCAAAGGGTCAAAATAACTAGAAAAATAACCTCTGATTATAAAGCAGTAAGTCTGGCTAGTATAAAAAAAAAAATATTCTCTATGCCTTTTCATTTAACATTGTTTAAAAATTAGTTCAAACCGTTGACAAACTAATATTAACTCAATACATGTTTTTTACACAACAAACATAACTAAATACAGTCGAGCCTGCTTAATGGAAAAGCCATTTTGTCATGAAAAAATATTCTAATAAGCCAGATATTTCATTAGCCGGGATTAAATTAATGCATTTCAACGGTTTGGTACATTGAAAATATATTATATTAAGCGGGATATCCTTTTAACCAATATTCCAATAAGCAGGCTTGACTGTGCAGTAAAATACTTAACAAAGTTTCATAAAAACATCATATATGATTATTTCTACCAGAAATACCTGATTCAGATCTACTTTCTGTATGAGATTCTTGTAGTTTGTTATTTTTGTTTTGTATAATACTGCTACTTGAAACAGGTGGAGATCTAAACATATGAAATAAATATGAAAGCTAAATTAAAATTAATAGAGTTGAAAAACATATTGAAAAACCAATTTTGAAACAAATAAGTCTTGTAAATTTAAAACTGAGAAGATACACTTGAAATTTCGCATTGATAGTAAATGTTTCAAAGCACTTCAAGATTAATATTCAGTAAAAATATGAACACTAGCACACACAAAATCAAGTATCAGCTGCATAATATCATTAACAGTTTACTCAAAATATTTAAAATATATGGCAAAAAAATCATCTGAAGAATAAGAATGCAACTTCTAACGGAACACTTTTAAAATGTTTTGTTTTCATTTTTTGTTATGCAGACAAAAATATTTTGCCACCAGCTCACCGCCATTGTACTGGGTTAGAGATTTAATATATCCACATGTAAATACAACACAGCATTACATGCTAATAGAAATGCCAAGTTCATCAGTCTCTCTTCACACAATGCAAAAAAGTACATTAAAATATTTAAGTAAAGAAATTATCTACAACAGGTATTTACTAATGATTTTGCAGAAATGCTTAGATTTTCATGCCCATAACATATATTGGCAGTACTAATGTCTAGAGGGGGTTCCACCTCCCCCCCCCTATGCCCATTCATGTAACAAATTACTCTTAGGTTCTGTTCACATCATCTTTGCTCAACACCTTCATTATATTTTAAAACAGCCTTTTTTTTATAACTGCTTGTGCAACTAAAATAAAACTGCATACTTAAAGAAAGCATAGCAAAACCACTCAACACTGTATCAATTTCTTAACACCAACCCATGCACAAACTTTTCAAAGCCCTCTCCCCCTCCCCAGCTTAAAAAAAAACACTGTATTTACTTGTATGTCGGCATGGTTTTTGCTGTTTTTCAATAGAATATTTCACATAGCATTCAGTATGTTTCCTACTGCAGAAAAGATTATCTCAAGCACTACAGACATACATCCTCAACCTCTCAATTATATAGCAGGATTTTTCTCCAAAAACTCCCCACCATTAAGCCTTACAATTTGTCATATAGTGTGGGAGAAGTTGTAGGTTTTTCTTATCGAGGGATAAAGGCTGGATAGTTTGGATGAAAGTTAATGGCACTAATCATTAGAATACATGAGACTGAACTGTGTGACTGATCTGAACATGGAATTTCATTTTTAAACTCCTCCCTACAGTTCACAAATGTCATCTTAAACATGGGAAAGAATTATTTAACCTCCCTCACCCAATCATTTGTTATGCAATTCTTCCCAGTCCCCTTGTTTCTGCTAATATCTAAGCATTTACGTGTATATAATGTGTGCATTTAAATGTGTTCATTGTCAATTCAACCACACTCCAACACCCACCATCTCGAATTTTGATGAAACTTGGTATACTTCCTTCCTTTGTGGTCATAAGCAACCCCCTAATTTTTTTTCTTTCTATCAAAATGCGTTTTGATTTTATAGCCTGTTGAAATCTTGCAATTTTGCATTTTTTGTCATTTTCGAGACACGTAAACTGAGCTGATGTTGTTTATGAAAAAAAATTGTACCTGGATAGCTAATGGTTTAATCTTTTTAAATTTTTTTACAAAAAATATGAAGACTTTGAGCATGTAAATAAAAAATACTACAATAGTCTTAGTCCATATGAATTTTTTTAAAAAAATTTTACAATTGAAAATTTTGAATTTTTTTGACAAAAAAGGGCTTTGTCAAAATTTTAAATTTCAACATGAGGGTATTCTTTAAAAATCATTTTTTTACATGATCATGAATATGTACTCTAATTTATCCCATAAAAATAGTTTCGGGTATTTGGGGGATTCTACCCCCCCCCCCCCCCTTCTTATTCTAGAAGAGAAAAACTTAAAACATCATACAAATAAGCTCTCCCTCCTATTTAAAAACAGAATTGTCATCAATTACAACAAAAATTTAATCATGAAGTATGTTGAAGTATTTCGTATGTTGAAGTATTTCTTTTGTACAAATGCAAGTTTATTAAGAGCCATTTATGATCAGATATTTTTTTTTTTTTAATGAAAGGGATCAAGCAGTGAAAATTTGAAACACTCAAGAAAACAGAACATTTTTAGGAGGAAAAGAGATTGTTGCAAAGCCTTTTAATTGTATGCAGTTCTTTTCATGATTCTAATTATTTTGAACTCAACTCATAATAATAATAAAGCAAAGTTAAATCAAACCTTTTCTGTTTTATATCATTGGTTCAGAGTTAAATAAACAAAACCAGGTTTTAGGTTGATACTTCATTAGACGAATGACACAAGTTCAGAGCTGCAAGTGTCTATCTTTGAATTTGTATTTCAGTCTGCCCTTTGCTTAGTTGCTTAGAGAAATCATTGCTGAACAGAAAAAGATTTTTACTTGTGTTTTCCACTAGATTGTGTTTTAAAAAATGATTTAGTAAGGATGTATCTATATGCAGAGTCGGAAAATTAACTGCAAGTGAATGTCATAAATTGATTTTCACTATAATAATAATGCAAGTAATGATGAAGAACCTGCTCTTCCTTATAATTTAAAAAATACTCCGCATTTTTTTCTAAATATGGATACTTTATACCCTGGATGCTTCATGGCATGTAATTATGACAATCTATGGTATTTTGGAATAGTGTCAGAAGTCAACCAAGATGAAGGAAACCTTCTAGTTAAATTTTTACATCCAATTTTTACATCCCATCTAGTTAAATTTTTACATCCCATTCATTTTACTGGCCTAGTTCTGTTGATATTTGTGAAACTCCATTTCCTCATATACTCAGTGTTGTAGAACCACCACATACAACTGGAAGGACATACACCTTTTCTAATGAATGTATGCTCTCTGCAGAAAGGGAAATGAAAAACAGGCACATGTAGAAGGAAGGAATATAAGAATTATGAGCCGGTATTTATAATATTTTGGGTGAATTGTTTAGTTATAAATTACAATTGTATGAAAATTTCATTTTCATGTTGTCTTAAATTTTCTTAATTTTCAGTATGTGACATACTCATTCAGTATGTGACATTACGAGATAACCATAAATTAAAATCAATACAAAACCACAAAAATTTTGATTACAAAAATAAGTAAAAATTATTTATTATAGCAAAAAAGATTTTCTCAGGATAATTAAAACTATAAACATTGATCCATTAATTTTTGTAGAGCATTAACTGTCATATTAAGAAAACGAACGATGAATTTTTCTTTGCACAGAAGTAAAAGTAATTGAAAAAATGTCTCACAGTAACTTTCTTTTTTCAAACATGGGTGGGGGGGGGGGGGTCCGGAAAGTGCTAGAAATAGTATAATCAGTGGATTAGTGTCAAGCTAAACTTTTTTATTTTAAAGTTGTCTTGACTACAATCTAGTAATCTGTATGAGTCAATTGTTGTATGGAAGTATTAAATTTCAGGATATCCTATTTCCAGAATTCCTCCAGTTTAAACTATTTCAACTGAAAAAAAATCTTCAACATTAATTTTTATGAGTTTGAGTTGAATATTCAACACATTTCATGTTTAAAATTTTGTTGTAATTGATGACAATTCTGTTTTTGAATAGGAGGAAGAGCTTATGTGTACGATGTTTTACGTTTTTCTCTTCTAGAATAAGAAGGGGGGGGGGTAGAATCCCTCAAATACCCAAAACTTTTTATGGATAAATTAGAGTACATATTCATGATCATGTTAAAAAAAAATTATGATTTTTAAAGACGACCCTAATGTTGAAATTTAAAATTTTGACAAAGCACTTTTTTGACAAAAAAAATTCAAAATTTTCAATTTTGAAATTTTTTTTAAAAAAATTCATATAGACTAAGACTATTTTAGTATTTTTTATTTACATGCTCGAAGTCTTCACATTTTCTGTAAAAAAATTTTAAAAGATTAAACTATTAGTTACCCAGGTACAATTTTTTTTCATAAACAACATCAGCTCAGTTTACGTGTCTCGAAAATGACAAAAAATGTAAAATTGCAAAATTTCAACAAGCTATAAAATCAAAACGCATCGAAAGAGAAAGAAAAAAAATTAAGGGGTTGCTTATGACCACAAAGGAAGGAAGTATACCAAATTTCATCAAAATCCGAGATGGTGGATGTTAAAATCCCATTTTTGTGGTTGATTTGACGTGGAATGATCCATAAGTTAATGCACAAAATAGCATAATTACATAAATTAATAAAATCAGTTTAACAATAATAAAAGAGTTTTTTAGCTATACACAAATGAAATAAATTCTTCATTAGATTAGGTACTTCAGAATATAAAACCCACATGGTGTAAACTTACAAAGAAGCTTGAGAATCCCTTTCAACAATTGTGTTGAGATATTGCTCATTTGTTGGTTCAGGAATAACTGCAAAGCTATTTTGACTCTGATTGCTGATAAGTGTTACATCACTTGAATTTCTACTGATGGATGGCTCAAGTTTGTCTTTCTTATTAAAACTATTATCCAATGATTGAGAAGACATAGAATTCAGAAAGCTAAACCCTAAGCACAAAAATATAAGTTATCACACAGGGAAAAAAAGTACACGTGATGAATTAAAGAGATAAAATTTTAAGGGTATGAAGGAAAGTTTTACAACGATAACACAAGGCAAATTCTAGAAAAAAGATAATGATGAGTTTTACAATCAACACAATGGTTTAGCAGTTTTTATTTTTACAAACATTGAAAAACATTTATTCACTAATAAATCTCATAAAACATGAAATACCAGTATAATAAAACAAGTAGTCAACATTTTCAATCAACAAATTTTATTGAAAAGACTTTGTTCTCCCTGTATTTGTGTAGTTGCAAAGTGTAGGTTTTGGATCCATTAAGAGTTTGAGCAAAAGTTAAATTCAGTTCCATCTACTAAATTTTATGCACATTTAGTACATAATATTAATAAGGAGTACTATGACATTAAAGTATATATATATATTTTTTTTTAATTAAAAGCAACTCTTCACCTGCCTCTACATCTCAGCATATATTCAGACAAGCATAAGTTAATTATTAATTTGAATTAAAAGCATGTTTACCCAAATTACAAAAAATAACAAAACTCACCAAATTACCTTTGCTTTGTTCTTGATCTGTCGCAACTATTGCTTAGTTATTATGCATTAAATTTTCACCCCCCCCCCCTCTCCCACAGACATCAAACTTGAAACAGGCCAGTAAAGTATTCTAAGGCCAGGAGTGATGAAGTGAGAACTCTAAACTTTATTTAACAGTTTGTATGTGTTACATCACTGAGGTTGTTATATGGAAATGCTTTTCAGCAGTGTAAACAAGCCTAGCTCGCAACAGGCTCCAGAGACTAGCAACTCTGTTGCCAGCCGTCTCAAAGAGAAAAATTAAGAAGTTTTTATCACACATCAGGAGATTTTTTATGACCATAAGTACTATGTTACAACCTCAAAGCTGTTGTTATTATTTGTCCCCCTCCCCCCAATCAACTTTATAAAAAAGACTATTTTGAAAATAAATGAAAAGTAAAATAATAGCTTATTTGTCTAAAATTTAGTATTTTCATCAAAAATAATCGCCCTTGTACTGATAATTCGAGATGAAAAATAATTATAAAAAATTAAGGTAAATTCATTTAAGGCAGCATTCATATACACTTTTAAAATAGTTAAAATACTTTTAGGATGCAAAAAGACTGAAAATTCAAACATGCCACTTAATTTTTGGTAAAACACAAGTATGCTTCCAAAATGTAGATTTTTAACTATATGCAAGCAACATGGAAAATATCTAAACTAGAGATGGAACGAAGCGGCATTTGGCCGAAGCGCCGAATACCGAAGCTTCGGCCAACTAATGGCTGAAGCTTCGGCTGGCGCACATATTGAAGTTCATGGATTAAATGCATAATAAATGCGTAAATTTTTATACTTTTCTCCATATGTTTTAACATTCTTAATTCTTAGCGTTACACAATACTTTCAGCTTACTGTAGTATTCTTAAACTGATTTCATTAATTAAAGTTTATTTTTATTTTGGTTGTTTTTATTTTAATGTTCTTAGTATTACACAACATTTTCAGCTTACTGAGTCATTCTTAAATATTT
>JAXGGA010014551.1:0-31762 GCA_038373865.1 Uloborus plumipes
AATTTAAAAAATTTTCATGCAGTTTTGATCGTAAAAATCCTTGGTGACTTTCTGCATCATAAATTCTAATGAGTTTTGGACATGCTATTTGAGACAGCTTTGAAAATAGCCTATGTTACAAAATTCAAATAGGTTCTGTACAGAAAATAAAACCACACGAATAACTAGATAAATATTTATCTATATGTTTGTGTGTGTAGACAGGTTGCGGTGTATGCGCCTCATACAAACCCACAATTTACGTCGTAGTTTTACCAAATTTGGCACAGGTTCTTTGATGCTCTATAATACTAGTGTATGCCCCTATGGGGGCTCAACGCTAACAATGTGCTTTCCTTATAGAAATCCCCTATTTATGTCTGATATTTGCCAAATTATGCACAGAGGTCCTTTGATGCCCAGTAACTCAGCTTACATAGGGTTTTTTAGTCTCCCTACGGAAGCGGAGATCGACCCGTCCGCCATGAGTTTTTCTTAGTACAAACCCTAGTACACACACAATTTTCAAGTAAAATTTTTCACCGGGTCTGCTGAATTTGGCACAGAGCTCCTTTGAATAATGAATTCACAACAGGGAATTGTTGCCCTCTTTAAAGGGGTCGACCCTTTTGGAGGGATTTTACCTTAAAATACATCAAACGGAAAATTTATGCTTATTAATGACAGTGACTACATTTTTTGAATTGAAAAAATAAAAGAGGTCTAAACTAAAATTTTGAGTCATACGCTTGGTATTTTCTATAAGTTCGTTGAAAGGATATTTTACAGTGTTGTGCTTTATTTTTAGGCGGTGTTGAATCGCTTTGTAGCGTGAGTCCACTGCATTTTACTTACGATACACTTTCAATTCCATTTTTTTATTAAAAAAAAACACAAAATAAATAGAAATCTTCTTACCTTAATTTATTGATTTTGTGCAATGTGCACAAGAATTATTATTTTGGGGATAGATTATATATATATATACATACATATATACATATATACATATATATACATATATACATATATATATATACATATATACATATATATATACATATATACATATATATATACATATATACATATATATACATATATATATATATCTCCATACCATACCATGCCATACCACTCAAGCAATTATGAAAAAAGAAATTTTTTTACCAGTTCAGGGTTAAAAAAAAAAAAAACAAGTTTGCTTATTTACTTTTATCAGACATATACTGTCCATCCTTGAAAGCAGCGCCTAGAACTGGAGCTATTCCACTTAAAAAAGGGGTTGTTGGTTGTGAATGGGAACTTTTCAAAATTTTCAATTTAGAACTTGCATCTGCTATCCTTTTGACATATTTTCAACTAAACTATGTATTATTCAACTAAACTATGTTTACATTATCTGATACTGCTCAAAATGCTTCTTATTAT
Source organism: Uloborus plumipes (assembly GCA_038373865.1). NCBI lineage: Eukaryota > Metazoa > Arthropoda > Arachnida > Araneae > Uloboridae > Uloborus > Uloborus plumipes. Next base: position 1,411 of record JAXGGA010014551.1, read on the forward strand.
TCTCCCCCTTATTATTACCTTATCTATCACCCATATCAGAAAAGACCTGACGCATGCGTAAATACGCGGGAGGTTTTACCTAAGAAAATCAAACAGTACTTCCACAGTTGCACTACGAAAACAAAGAAGAAATGCATACCTCAAGCAATGCATTAAGTTTTTATTTAGAATTTAGTTATGAATTTTCTCTTTATATTTAACCGAAATACATAACAAATTCATAGCGGGACTCAAATTTATTATTTTAATTTCCCCCCTACAAGCAAACTCCCGGTTCCAAATTCTTTTTCCTTTCAAAGCAACACTTTACTGTCGCACGATGACGAAACTAATTAGGGAAAAAACATGTTATTTTATGATAATTGCCATTATGTTTTTGAAAGAAAGCGTTAAGAAACTTTGTAATTACAGAAAGATTCGAGAAACGAGGAGTTTGTTATGCAAGTGTGACAGCATTAACGAGGAGTTTTAAAAAACCGGAAGTGTTCTCTTATACAGAACCGTCGAATAAGCGTTCATTATTTTATTAGGACACTATTATTCTGTCATGATGAAGCATTTTATTACCAACAGCAGTATGTATTGGGCTTATTGGGCTATTATTATTTCTTTAAACATTTACTTTTAAAAGAACTTTTGTGCCTGAGTAGAGAAAAATGAATTTGCTTTGCCCACAAAAACGTTCTGTCAGAGAGAAATGGAAATAATTTTATTAATTTCTGACAAAGCAGCATTTAGAACATCTAAATTATTTGAAGTCTAAAAAAGCTACTGCTAAGCTGCTTCTCCCCCCCCTCCCCCACAATGGAGAAAAAGGGTAAAATAGAATTTTGTAAATGACAAGTAATGCTAAGTTTATACAGAAACTTAATTGCCTCTCAAACTTGCGAAATTTATAACAAATCATATTAAAGCTATGCAGAACAGAATAAAATAATTTTTTCACCTTAGATTTCCCAGAAATACAACCGTAACTAAAAATTTAATGCTGCAGCAGGTAAAATATATCCCATCCCGGCAACCAGTGACAACTGACAATATCATCAATTTCTGCAAATCAAAATCTATAAAAATTTCGTGCATTTGTGTTCTTAGTTGAGTATGTACAAAAACACCTTTAAGAAATATGTATGATTTTAACCAACATTTTAGTGCATTGTCTTAGCGCATTTAGTATATATAGAACCATATATGTTTTTGTTAATAAAAAGTTTTTTTAGAAGTAATCGGGTCAATTTAGGACTAGCGAAAGTTTTTTTTTTTTTTTAAATATACTAAATTTACTTTACCTACCACTTTTTTGGCACTTTCCGCTTCATTGAAACAACATCTTATGAGTCCAAATTAGGACAAAATTGTTGTCTCTGGATGACATAACTGAACTGTCGGTACGCTGCATGAAGCATTTGTAATGCTCAAAAAATGGCATAAACTATGTTTATGACATTTGAAATGCAAAAAAAAAAAAACATTTGTATGAAGGCATAACACTACTGCATAACATCTCTAAAAAAGTACTGCTTATGCTCCTGTATAAACCAAACATTACCGTAAAAAAATTCAATTTAATAATGAATGTATTCCTTTAATCTCCCCATTTTGATGCATATAAATGAGATGGTAATTTCTTGTTTCCTCCAGTTTTAAGGCCCAACAAATGAGCTAATTATTTTGAGCACTAATTAGAACAGTGTGTAACTTTCATAATTAGCAGTGTAACGCTAATCGTGAACTGTTTCCTAGAAGATAAAAATATGAAGGATATAGTTTGTTTCGATGCTAAAAACTAATTACCGAGTATTTATTTAAAGACAATTCCTTTCCGATAAGAAGTCATTACCGAGAAAAATATGAACACTTCTGAAAACTATTTTAAAATTAAAAATGAAACCATCTTTCTTCCCAGCTAATTAGAATAACAAATTGTTTTTCCATAACTTCTTTAGGGATAACACTTCAGGATATGGTTTTTAAAACGATATATAAAAAAGGAGAATACACCTCTAGAGATAACCTCTAGAGGAACCCTCGTGGGTTCCTTGGGGTCATATGTGACCCCAATGCAATTTCTGTTTAATATATCTTGTTGATCAACCATTTGTTTTTAATGGCATTTTGTGGCTTTTATTCTTCTAGTTTTCTATTCAAAATAATGCTATTATTGTGTTTTATTTTTCCCGAATTGCATTTTTTGCACACAAGACCCTTGGAGTCACTTCCCCAGAATGCTAAAAAAGTAGAACATTGCAACTTTTGTCCAAGAGAACTGGGCAGAAAATGCATCGAAAAGTATCATAAGTGTTTGAAATTCGCTTGCAAAAAAATCATGTTTTTTCAGGTATGTAACAGTTGTAAATAAATCTACAGTTATTGTAAGTTTTGCTCTAAAATTTTAATGTTTAATGCATAAACTAAATTTTACTTTGACTGTGCCTTTTTTTTATTTTTTTTAGCAGAAAAAAGTGTGTGAACTTTCATAATGCATGTAACATTCATCAATAATAATAAATTAATTAAAAGAAGCATTGGGGTCGTTTATGACCCCAAGGATCTTGAGTGTAACTGAAATGGGAGGGACCCACGAGGGTTAAGTTGCATACTTTTACATACTAGAACTAATGACAGATTAATGTTAAGACTAACTATTTAATTATTTTGCTGCAGCAAACAATCTTTTGTTTTCTCAAAATAGTGGACGGATTAGAAAGCAATAAAATGAATAAATACCCTTGTCAGACAAAGTAACAACAGTCAACAACGTATATCAATCAAAAAAACATTTTTTCAGTGAAACAAAGTGTGAGCTTTAAAAGGAAAAGACATCCAAGAAGGAGGTGTATATTCCTTTGGTGACTTTTCATCCTACAACATACACTTGATGCATTGAAAAGGGGGTTCCTTGAAAATTTAGAATACGTGCCAGAAATCAGCTTGTTAATTTTAGTTTTATATACGTTATTTTATATTATTTATTAAAGTACATATTCATTTATGACAATATTAGTTTTCTAAGCGACCAAAAATTTGAAAAAATAAAGTTTGAAAGAAACTTTCAAAATACTATGATCAAATAATTAAATCCCTATTAATGATTCTGATGAAAATAAATTCCTGTCCATGTTATTTTTTTTATCACACTCCTAATTTACTACTGGCAACAGCTATTAACACGTTGACTGCCAAGCTACGAGAAAACTCGTAGTATACTACGAGTTTTCACGTAACTTGGCAGTCAACGTGTTAAACTTAAACAATTCTAAACAGTGCTATACCTGTTAGAAAAACATACCTACCATTGCACTTGTTCAAACATTACACTCTCGCCCATTAACACACTGTGTTAGACACTGGTTAACATAACTGAGTAATAGAATAAATTTTCATTACATAATATCCGATTTTATTAGTCCATGTACAATGAATATTTTTTTGAGCATAACTAATAGAATTTCGTGCCGATAACTAGTTATATTTAATGCTCACGGAACGTGTTCAGGCTCAAGAGGTGTAGCTCCGAAGTAGATTAACTTAGGAATATATGCGTTAACATTCAGTTCGAGTTAACTAAGCTAATAATGTCTAATCAAAACAATCTTCGATTAATGCATAATGGATTAGGTTGCGAACACAGATCAGCAGATATAATGAATCTATGTAATGAATTGAGACACAAAACGTGTAAACAGAATAATTTTAACGGACAATGGCACTGAATTGCTCCAAAAGTTCTGAATATTTTAAAGTATATACTGCAAACTCCCAATTATCCATGGGTTTATTCACACTTTTTTTTTTACTGTGACAATTTACTGAAAGCGGAAAATTGCTCCCATGTTAACTTGGCTCAGCTTTCACCCCTTTCCACAAAGCAGCTCTGACTCATTTTGATGAACTTAAGAGACGTAGCTGCCACTTACACTCAAAATCACACCTTCTATTAAACCGCCAGTGAAAACTATTTCCTTCAATCTACAAAGGCATCATAATAGAAGTTTTACTTCTCATTGCAAAAAGTAAAGTAAAAAATCTGCTCATAATCAATCAGATAATTGAACTAAGTAAAAGTATTATTTCTCGTAACTGAAAATAGTTACTGTGGTGCTGCCCCCAACACATTTATCTCATTAAATTTCGGAAAATAATGTATATATTTTGTAATTATATATATATTTTTAAACACCAGCGTCTAAATATGAAGAATGGTTCACATTGCGTCGAAGATACACATTATGCAACTTTTGTAATATTAGCACAAACTTGCAACGCAATCATTATTAGAAATTTTAAATCTATTACAAATGTGAGCAATTAGTTATGTATAACTTTCAAATTGAAATGAAGTTTATTCTCAGTTATTTCACAAGGTAGAAATTATACTGGATAAAAACATTAACCAGGATGCAAAAATAACTTACCAGAAAGAAAGTCCTTATTTATTCCAATTGAAAACATGATTCTGAGATGCGACTCATTCTTCTGTGAACACCGAAAATGCACGATGCATTTTCTCTTCTACGATTGCGGCACATTAAAGTACGATTCCGATACTGTCGAATACTTATGAGAAGGAAAAAACAGCTGCTGCAGGCAATTAAACTTAAATCAAGGCAAAGAAAAGAAAACTATCTCGAGAATTAAAAAATAAAATTTAAAACTCCTCTTTAGTGCTACGCTATCAAGTAGCTGTGCACGCTGCTTGATAGCGTTCGTAATTTAATTCTTCTTTTTCTTAGGGTGTTTACTGCTTAGCCTGGGATCTCTGTGTCCAAGCGACTGAGAACGCTTGATCAGTCAGCTACCTGAGCGCAGTAAGCGATGTCGCTCAATTTCCACGGTTCCCGGAGTATTTTCCTTCACTCTCTCCATTTCTATCTATCGCTTGATATTAGCCTTTCCTGTGTTTTTGTCCACAGGCAAGACGCTTTTTTTTCGCAGCCTTACGATGTTGCTAGTTACTGTTTAGTTTGTTTTCATAATATCTATACCATCGGCTTTTTACCTACACTATTTAATTTTTTAGTTCAATATAATACAGACCAGGTGCAGACAGCGGGAAAAAACTTAGTACGCAAAGAAGGATATTACACCGGGAGCAAGGGCCGAAGTCAAACCTGCCTTTGTAAGTGTTTCAAGCTAATTGCTCAATTCCCTTAGATTATTTCATTTTTGAGAGTAATTCTTGAATTGGGCCTTACGGATAGTAGTTCCTTCATATATTTTTGTATAGGATTTTTTTCTTAAATTTAAAACACAGTAAATTTCCAAGTATTGTTACATTTTAAACACCAAAACTACTTATGTTTCTGGCATAGGTCCCAATTTAGAATATAATTTGGAGATTTACTCTAATGCTTTGAGTACTAACATACAAATAATCGGACTCATCCAATTAAATACAGCTAGTAGTAGTATTTCTGGTCTACGCCAGATTTCCTGCTGCTAGTTCTCTATGAATATCATCGTTACTTAGTTTAGAACGTAATACAAAACTGTCAAATTACTTCACGCAACTACACAGCTATGGCGGCAACAAACACGCATCTCTGTTCATTTATAATTAGACCCCCAACCTAAAAAACTAAAACGAAACTGCCCCTTTCTATATCAATGCGGACGATTTTCGTAGGTACTACTCTTGAGATACTCAATTATTCCATTTTTATTTTTCTAGAGAACATTCATGATATTATGTTTTAGTGCAGTTTTTTGGCTTTTCTACTGATTAAAAAGAGAGAAAAATATTATGTATTTATCAGACAATATCTTTTAAATTGTATTACTGTCGACACTTATTATAACTACCACGCATTATAAAGACCTTTCCATTATAACGACTTGAGGAAAAAGTCCAGGACTCTGTCCCTATATTTTCTATGTTAATTTTCTTTCGGAATAACGACCTTTCTTCATCGTCTAATCCAATATAGCGACCAAATTCAGCCGACACTATTTCACAAAAAGAACATGTTTCTCAATTTTTAACTTAAATGACCTTCATTATTGTTTTCCGGAGAAAGTGCATGGAGTCTTCAGTGTTCGGCCTGACTTTGACAGGGGGGAGGAAGAACTCAATGTATTAGGGAAATTCCATGGTGTCGGACGTAAAAAATGAAGAAATATTTTTTAGTTTTAGTTCCATTTATCAAATATAAACTGAATAGAAATGATTAAGTTGGTATTCAAAATACTCGCTACATCATAATGAATAAAAAATCATGTTAGTTTTTTAAAATAGATCTCTTAAATAGAAATTAAGAAGATTTAAGGAGTTGGTGTCGGACGTAAACGCACAAATAGTAAAATTGGAGATTCACTTAAAATTTACTGAAATTCAGCGAATTGGCTTACATTTTAATTTCAAAAACAGCTAAGATCGATAGTATACTTATGATTAAAGCATATTTTACAGTTTTTTAATGATATTGTTTTGAATAAAATTAACTTGGAACTACTTTTACCTTGGTGTCGGACGTAAATTTGCAGTGTCGGACTTAAACTCTTCGAATTGAACCTAAACCGTTGTTCTTAAATGTAAATACATGTCAATGATTACAATTTTAAATAAGAAAATTAGCTTAACTTTTATTCCTAAGTCACACATATTATTTTTTAACATTTCAAATGGTTCATCAAATTTAAACTGCCCCCTTCTTCCTGTTGGGATCGGAGGACGAATACGTTTATAATGTCCCGTAATTTGTAAAATATTTTGTCCTCAGTACTTGGCCATTTAAAATAGCTTTTAGAACTATGCATGGACTGATACTACAATGTAATTTGCAATTTTTTTGGTGATACATCCAAGACAAAGCTTGATATCATGCGGTTCCACAACACAGTCATTGATGTTTACTGTGTCAAGATCTGCAGATTCTTCGATCCCAAATTATCAGAATCTGACATAGAAAAGATTGGTACTGTTCTTAATTTGTTATCACGTGATATGTCACCAATTTGAACTTGATTGTGTCCAACTGATTTGACTAAATGAGCAGATTTGATGTTTGGAATATGGAAAACAGCTTTCCAGTGCTGATGCAAATGCTTTGTATCTATGTGTATATCTTTTGCTGGAATATACTTTATATGCATATTTGGATTTAAAAGTGCTGCAACATGAGAAAATTGCTACGCTTTTGTCACCGTCATTTTTCCTGCTTTAACGCGGCGCCAAACGACTTTTTTCACAGTGCCTCCTATGGCATCAACCACCATCAACCAGCAAATATGAATATTAATCAGAGCACTGATAAAAAAAATGTAAGCATCCACTTGTACAAATCCAACTACGAAATCCATGTGTTCCTTCTTCTTCTTACTTATCTCAGGTTGTCTAGCTGGGCTAGACAACCCCCATAAAACCAAAAATTTAAATCCATGTGTTCTGACTCTTTGCGAAACAGAATACAGGTTGTGTTGTGATGATCTAGCCTTTAAAACTTTAGATGAATACTTAGAGTTGGGTTGCTGTTTTTTTCAAAGCAATAATATGTAGGGTGAGTTCTGGTAAGTGCGTACCCTTTTTTTCAAAGTTCATGTTCTCAAGGATGCAGCTCCGTTGAAAAATCTTGTACACTCACAATTTTTTTTTAGTTTTCTTTCCAGATCCTTTACTAAGATGTTCAAGCATATAATGTGTTAAATAAACCATACGCGTAGGTTTTGTGACCTAGTTTATGACATCTATTCTAAGGTACGCACTTTCCCTACCTATCGGGGTAAGTGCGTCCAACTTAAATTATGTGAATATGAACAGGAAAAAACTTCTGGCACATATTAAATATGTTAGGTAGTTGCCTTGGGATAATTCCTAATACTAGAGATCAGCACTTGCTTGCATGGATGAAACGCAATCAGTGATATCCCACGTGTATTACGAACAACTGTGATTAGAAGTTTGAGAGAATTGTGTTTGTGATTCTTCCTTTGTCCTTTTAATAAGACCAAGTGAGCAAATGTAAGTTGTTTTTATTTAATAATAATCACTTATAGTATACATAGTTTATTTTGGTTGAATACATTAAACAGTCTGCGTTTAAGCCAGGGTTCGCACTTACCCCTTCTTAAATGTAAAATGAGATATATGCGTCCAATAGCATTGTTGTAAGTGCGTACCCCTGTGATTTTCTTTAATTATATTTGTATGGTAGACCGTTAGGTGACCTGGGTGAACAATTCGTTTTTTTTTTTTTTTTTGAATAAATACGGTTTAAATATTTTTCTTATTAGAATCAGCAGAAGTAAGAGAAAACACAAAATAAAGAGCAAAAAATAAATAAATAAATAAATAAATAAATAATTGATCATGATATGATACTTGTACTTTTTTTTCTTGTACATTGAAATAGTTTTTTACAAGGTGTTCTTAATTTTCTTAAATATAATTTATTCATTATTTCACCTTCGTTTTTTGCATCAGTTGGTTCCTCATTAAGTGTTTCACTTAATATCATTGCTTAATTTGTGATTCTGTTTTAAATTAAGTATAGATTATGATCGCTATTTTCAACGAAAAATGTACTAACTGATACTTAAAAGCCTATATATTTCAGAGATATTGAATAAAATTGAAATCTTACGCCGCATTCAATGTAAATGTAAACACTTGATGGAAATGACGTCGGATTTATAATCGGCTTATAAAAGAGTTATAAGCAAAATTAAAGGTGAATTACGAGAGTCGGATTTTCCACGTAATGGTACAAACTTGCCTCATCATAATAGTACGCACTTGCTCTGAATAATAGTACGCATATGCCTCATGATAGTAGTACGCACTTGCCCCATCAAAATGGTACGCACTTACCCCCACCTTACTTTAAAGAAAGGGAAAGTGCGTACCGTCATATAAACAAATTTTACTTAGAGTTTTTGATCAAAATACCCCATGTATGTTAGTAGTAGCTATTACTCAAAAGAAACAACTTGCATTTCTTGACTTCAATTGCTTGGTATGACTACAAGAGAAACTGAAACAAAACCTTCTCAATCTTTACTTTAGAGTTTTTTTGAAGACATTTAAGTTGTCTCTGATTGTGTTTCGTCTATTGAATCCAGGCCTGAATCCTACCTATTGAAATTATCATTAGACAGTTATCTAACATAGTCGATGTGTTGCAGAAGCCATTTCAGAACAGTGTTCATATAATTCCCAGAGGACGCACTTACCCCGTGGACGCACTTACCAGAACTCACCCTATATAAACTTTTTATTAATTCAAGAGTTCCTAGAACAAATCAGATGCATTGTAATTGTCTTTATATAAATGTCTCATGAGGAGAAAAAAAACTTTTAAAGTATTATTCTGAAGAAAAATTTACTATTTAATAAGTAAATTTAAAGTATATGTATGCACAGTATAGTCAAAACTATTTTTTTTAATTATGTTTCACTTTAACTTTGTAATTAAAGGCAAAATATGGAGAATCACAGTTGTAAACAAGTGTTATATAAGGAATGTAACAGTGTCGGACGTAAACGGTGTCGGACGTAAAAAAATTCTTTACGTCCGACACCTAGATTTTAATTAAAAATATTTACTTGTCACAAATTGTTAATAGATTACATCAATGAGACCAAAGATCTTACTTTGTATACGAAGTTAGATGTATGTAGCTTTAAAATTATTGGCTCAGCATAATTAATCGTACATTTTGGTGTCGGACGTAAAACACTTAATGTGCTCCATGGGAATTCTGTCACAAATCAAAATGAATTACATTCTCACACATTTTTGCAACATCACCTGCTGTACATTGAATATTTAAATAGTTATTCGTCTTAATTCATAATTTTAGTATGTATATTTTGGAAAAAACAGAGCTTCTTTGAGAGTCGTCAAATATAGTTTGAAAACGCTCTGGATGTTGACCTTAGTTTGACCTATTGTAACTTAGTTAAAACTTAAGTTATCAAAATTTAGACATGAATTTCAAAATATAGAACTCTTTACCTTTAAAATGATACTTTGTTTGTTAAGAAATATTAATTTTGAAAATTTGACCATCTGGTTGACCTTATCGTGGAATTGCCCATTAGTTGAAAAGATAGCTCCTAGTAAAAAAAAATATTTCTAATCATATAAAGCTTTTAAAATGCTTTTTTACAAGGATAAAAATACTAGACTATGTATCATCTGTAACTAAAATGGAAAATTATGTTTTGCAACAAAGCAAACAAAAAATTCTGATTTTTAGTTCCTTCAGAAAATAAATAATCTGGAAGTATGTAATAATAGTTTCCCTATATTTTCTAATTTAAAATGTGCTTCATATTTTGTTGTAGTATTTTACGCTAATATATTTTTTAATTCCAATGAAAAAAAAATACTTGAGTAATTTGTTGAAATCATTGAAAAGTCCCCAATTTTAATGGAAGTACTTAACGTGCATGATGCATGTGTATTTTTTAAAAAGTCTACCTTTATAGCTACTATTCGTTATAAAGAACATTTTATGTGGGACGGAGATGGCCGTTATAGCGAGCGTCGTCTGTATGAACACTTCACAATATTACATCCGATCCAATACAAATAATTTGCTATAGAAAGCAAGAATAAGCGTGGCAAGTGTAACATGTCGTCGGGTCCCATGAAGTTGGAGCGATGCGCTTAAACATGCTTTGCTATTTCAACTGCAGCTGCCGAGTAGGGGAGGAGGAATGCGCACGTAAAAACTGGGCACATGTGAACAAACGATATTTTACCTAGCAAATATAAAGAGAAAAATCTGAATAAAATGCATGTAGATGATAAAACAAGTACTATTGCGTGCCTGAAATTTCAAAGATCTAAACCATTTTTTTTTTTTTTTTTTTTTATCATAAGATCTTATGTTTCGGAAGATGGCAGTATACTTTTCTGTTCCAGTTCTAGGAATAAAAACACATCCCAACCTTTTTTTTTGTGATTTGAACTTTATTTATCTTAAAGTGGCATTAATAAGGGGAGTTTTTATGCTCCATTTTTTGTTAAAGAAAAATAATGTAGACAGATTAGTGAATGAACACCTCCAGTGAATGAACACCTCGTCTTTAAAAAATAAGTTTGTAAAACATTGTTCCTAAATGAATCAGCAGTAGGCACGTCATACTACACATATCTAAAAATAAAATGGCTAGAAAATGCTGCGTTTGTGTTTTGTTTGGGGTGTTCATTCACTGGGCCAAGGCACTTTTTCTCCTTTCAACCCCCTAAAAAACCTGATACAGAACCATAAAAATTAGCGCAATATTTTAAAGAATAATTACATACATCACCGTAAGTGTTTTACTGTCATGGGACAAATGCTCCAGTTTTTAACGATGCTATTAATTTTTGAAAACGAAATTTCGCATAAGTGTCCATTCACTGGTCGGTTAACACTATAGAGAATTTTAGCAAATTAGGCCTAAGTTGAGATAAGGGGCATTACGTAGGGGCAGATGTGAACAGTTCATACGCGCCCCATAATAGTATTTAGTTATTTCAATTTCAAAAATTGCTAAATTTTTTAATATTAAATGGCCTAATTAAGAATTATTCAATGATTAAAAGCTTCAGTATTCACTATTTAATTAAAATCTGAAAGAGTTGCAAAGAAAAGAAAGCTAAACTTGCTAAATTGTTGAAAAAGTTACAGTCAAAAGTTGAAGTAAGTGACGCTGAGTCGGACATTAGTGTTGAAGAGTGCAACTATCAAAAAATTTGTGCTGAAGTCAACCTTGCACCAAAAAAATTATTTATGAATGACTTTGTCTTTGTAAAATTCACTACCAAAAAGATAAAAATTCAGTATGAATGAAACTTTTATATTCCAAAAAACAGATAATACATCGATGTTAAACGCTCTGATGATAATCTGCTCAAATTACAATCACCTGCAATTTTAGGTGACACATATCGAGCTGCATCTTCTGCTTATTTTTCTGTCAAATTTGAAGGCTACAATGTTCGTTGAATTGAGTTATTTAATCATGTTGAATAAATACCTTGAGATTTTCATTTAAGTGTTTGTTAATGTGTAATAAACAGTATACTTAAATATATGCTTAGGTCTTTTTTATATCATTTATGAATTTGTGTTTACTTGTGACACAGATGTGTTTATAACTACCCCCCCCCCCCAATGGGGCAGATGTAAACAAAATTTAGCATATTTTAGATTTATTTTTTGGCTGGAATTCACTGTTGAAGAAGAGATGAAACTGCAAAAAAAATATTAGCAAATGTTTAAATTATCATGAATAGCACCTGTTTCTTTCATATCTCAAATTGATAATGAAAAATATACAAAAATGTCATTTTTGTTCACATGTGCCCCCCTCGCCCTTAAGTGTCTTCTTCGTTGAGGTAATTTAGATTATGCATTGCAGCAGCGACAGATGCTGGCAATCAAAGCCATGCTTAAGTGTAAAAGGACCTCGTGGATATTAGATTTGAGGATGCTTTTCTCACAACGATATATCATCTTTATCCAACATCTGCCCCAAAGCTATCTGGAAAAGATTATATCTGATTTTGCAAGAAAATCGAAATTCGCAGCGTAATCTGACGAACTATGGGGTTTTTTTTCTTTATTTACTGCAAGAGAGATTTTATTTTATTTCAACAAAATAATATAATACAACTCATCTTGTGACAAACATCAAATAAATCAACTGTTACAAAAAAAAAACTATTTTATTAAATAAACAAAATGAAGTAAAATAAAGTTAACACGTTCACGCTTCGTAGTTCAGCTTTCACAAAAAAGAGCGCATCCGCTTCCCTAGGAACAGGTAATATTCAGCTTCTAATTCATTTTTACCAAGGCCAATCCTGTTTTACCAATAAAAGCACATTTAATCAATGCGTTTCACGTACTATCCAAAGGGGGCTCGCTCGAATCATAATTGAATTCAGGTGAAATATTGAAATATCGATTTTACTTTCGTCGGTTTGCTATAGCCAACTGAAACAGCATTAAACGTAAACGTGGTATCGATTACAACGGAGTTACTTGACGGGATATGGTAAAGGTGAAAACATGTAAAACTGACATAATAGGAATTGAAAGTTACGAAAGGTGTTTCTAAATCACAGTAACACTTGGAATACAAATGCCAGTCCTGTTATTTGATAGAGTATTTTCATACTGCTCAAGCAATAAGAACTTTTTCTTCCAAATAAAGATTGCAAGAATATTATCCATAGATAATCACTATATCTTCGGTTTATTACTTCGACCCAAGTAGCACACTTCGTTTTTTAAAGGTTGTAAAATGGTTATTAACGTTGTAACAACCGCTTAAAAACGTTTATAAAACGTTTAAAGGTTATTTGCGCTACCTGGGGATGAAATTCGGTTCACGAGATAAAATAGCTGGTACAAATGCTCGCAATTAACTTAACCTTTCCAACAGGCACGTGTATGTCAGAGATACTCTACGCGATAATTGAAGGGGGAATTGGAAAAAGATGATATGTGACTTTTTTTAATTTTGAAGAAAAAGGTTTTAAAAAAATGTTGTTTTTTTTTAATGGATTTTTTTCAGTGAGTATAACGGGGTCATATTCTTAGTTACCAACCATTTCTGAGGTAAGAGGACTAGATACTGATGGACTTATCACCTTCATTCATGGTAAAAAGTAAGTTTTAAAAATTGTCACAAATCACCTTTATCCACTTGCCCGTTCAGTTTATTTTATAGCCGGAGAGCACCACGTACGTCTGACTTAAGCTATTCTTCCCCGTAACTAAGATTCACTCTTCGTCATCATTAAAAATAGTTCAGCACCAGAAGTACTTTCCCCATCTGCTTTTTAAACCTGAGAGTTGTGCACGACTTTTTAATTTAGTTTCCATGTGTGTTTGTATTTTTAATATCAATTTTTAAACAGAAATTTCCTGTACCTTTATGCATTCTAAATGTGAATAGGGGATTTAAAAGGTCGGTTCCATTATTAATGTTCTAAAACAACCAGATGAAAGCAAGATGTTTGGAAATACAACGATATGAATCAGAAATTTACCTAGCAGTATTAGAGCTCTATCTATATTGATTATTTAAATAATCAAAAATTTCTTAAATGCCTGAAAACTTTTCAAAATATTCAGTTTGACATTTTTACTGCAGAGTAATTAATTAAAAATTACATTTTAAAGAAAACAGATGAAAGGGGAAAATAACGTTTTTATTCATATTTTCATAATAATAATGCCACAAAACTCAAATCAGCTAATATTCTTCTATCGAATGAGTGTAGAATTAAACAAGAAGTTCTGTCAAGAACTAAACGAGCCTACTTTCCCGTACATCGACATCGGCATTCTAGCATCTGATCATTATTCTCTTGATTATCTGAGACTAAAAATTATGCCAAACATACCTTTTTAGCACTTAAAGTTGATTTCTAAAAGCAAAATATACCCTTCTCATCAGATGAAATAGGCACATAAAAAGTAAATAAATGAATAAATAAAGTTTTGTCGCACCTTTTAAAGAATGTATTGTTACAGTTCTTCCGTAGAAAAATTCCTCAATCGTTAAGTACATCAAAACACATTTTATCAAAGAAAGAAAAAAAAAGAAAAAAAAAAATTCGTCCGTTGATAAAATGTCTCGAATTTCACTTTTAATCCGTTGCTAGTTGTTAAATATAAATAAAGAATAAAATGCCCTCGTGAATGAAACATTTTTGTTACAAAAAAATCGTCTGCCAAAAAAAATAACAATAATAATAATAATAATAATAATAATAATAATAATAATAATAATAATAATAAATAAAATAAAACAAATGAGTAAATAAACAAAAAATCGTCTGCACAGTCAGTCATTCTTTTTCTGAGCCTGCATTTCTGCCATGTTTGCGGAGTCGGAGTCGGAATCAGAGTCCTCACAGAAGATTATTCAGAAAAGTACTTTACAAACATTATTTATCAAAACCATTTCTTACGAAGTTAGTTTGAAGGAAATCCGACTTTAAGTTCAGGATCAACATTCAACTTAAATTCCCCGTAGGCGCTAATGTTAATTTTTTTTTTTTCTGAACGGTTCAATATTGAACGAAAAATGGTTCAAATCAAAACGCGAAATATGGGAATGAGCCTCTCCGAGATCTTTCAAACAAAAAAAAGTTTATTCGATTCGGATGGTTCACTCAGAAGTTATTAGGTGGGGAAAGGTTGCTTGAACGGTTCAATGTTGAACGAAAAAATGTTCAAATTGAAAATTTAAATACGGTAATGAAGTATCCTTGCTGAGATCCTTCGAACAAAAAAAAAAGTTTATTTAAATCGGACTGTTCACTCAAAAGTTATTAGGGGTGACAGCTTGCTTGAGAAGTTCAATGTTGAACGAAAAATTGTTCAAATCGGAAATGTAAATACGGGAATGAAGTATCCTTGATAAGATCTTTCGAACAAAAAAAAGTTTGTTCAAATCGGACTGTTCACTCAAAAGTTAGTATCGCGGGACAGGTTGGTTGAACGGCTCAAAGTTGAACCAAATATGGGAATGAGCTGTACTCGCCGAGATCTTTCCAACAAAAAAAAGTTTGTCCAAATCGGAATGGTCATTCAAAAGTTATTAGGGGGGTATAGACAGACCGACCGACACACAAATTTCCCATCTCAATACCCTACTTTCACATTTTTAATTTTTCGATATTCATTTTACCCTTTTATTTTTTTAACTTGGCGATATTTTTTAGATGCATTAAGCTACTTTTAATACTTTTTTCGTCTTGCGTTTCTTTTTAACGAGAAAGTTGGCTAAAAAAGGAAAAACGTGCATCAACAGGAGGACCTCTATTTGCATCTTATGGACCTTTCTTTCCTTTATATGGACCCCTTGTAAACCCCGGAGGACTACTGGGGGTCCCTGTGGACCACTTTGTAAACCACTGCTATACACAAAGTGATCTTTACTGAAAATATTATTACACGAAATGTGTTTCAGACAAAAATTTGCTTCACAATGTAATTGGATCTGTAACTATTTATTACTTTCATTGTAATACAACAAAAGGATTTCCATTTTTCAAAAACATTGCACGCATTGGTTCTATTGTTTCTGTTCAAAGTGATTTTTTTTTATTTACTGTTGTGTCGCCATGACAACTGAGATATACTATCGAACTAAGCTAAAAAGTTCGTGTTTGCATCTTTATCAAAATTGAGTTAGTGTCACGAGATGATTCTAAATAACATAATTTATCTACATATAATACGTATGATCAACTGTGATTTGTAAATGTTTCGTAAAAAAATTCCGAGAAAAAAAATATCTGGATCCAAAATATATGTAGGCGTAAAAACTTCAAAAAGTAGTTTATCATTTTGAGTTCAGCTGCAGCTACGACTTTTGTACGAAGCACGGCAATGCAGACGTTTTGCTGAAGATGACATGTGACACGGAGTAAATTTCAACAGTGAGCTTGATATAATAGAAAAGTGGTGAGGAGGTGCAAAAAAAAGCTTAGTTTTGAGAAAAAGTGGAGATTTCATATAAAAAGTCTTCGTAAGTAAATTTGTGAATATGCGTAGCACAACTCCGGATTGTTTCTAGCCTGTCTTCCTCACTATCACATTCCATGGCATTATTGATTATAAACGGGAGAAAATGAACTGGCAAAATCCCTATTCAGGCTTTGTTTACAATTATGATGCGTTTTGGGTTTTATTTTACGTTCATTATATTGTTGACTATGCAATTCCATTGTCTACCTTTCAAGAGCAGCAGACGGACGTTTCGATTTGCATTTACGCGCTATCAGTATGGCAACTTTCGTTTTGTAATGTGTCTCCGTATGCAAGAAATGAAGAAATTAACCGAAAACATCTCGAAAATGTATCAGTTTCTACCGCCGTCGGAAAAGGTGAAACTAAAAAATTACATACTAATCATTGTTATTGTTTTCAATGTTCTAACGATGGTCAGAGTGGTTTCACTTGTATGTAACTTTTATTTTACACCATACTACAAAATTATGAAAATTCTAAGATTTTTCTTGGCGCAGCAAATTACCTTTGATACACAGAAAGTGGCCGCTATGTTCTTCTGCTGCGTGTGCATTGTTTTCAAAATCACTTTAGAAAACTATGCTTTACTTATTAATAAGCAGATGTCTGCACGAATACGAAAACGAAGTCATGATTATTTACTGCAAGTTCACTCTAAAATTATGGAGGCCTTTGTAGCTGCTAGAGAAGAGTTCCAAATTCTGCTGAGTTTAGTTCTTATCACAAGTATTGTTGAAGCTTTTACGTTGTTAATCAGGATTATATATAGGACGTTGTGGGTGGATCCTCTATATCAAATTCAGACCGTGGCTCCTTTTCTTCAGTTGATAGAAATGCAATGTTTCATCACTTCATTAGCCGATGCAGCTGATAAAGTCGAAATTGCAGCTCATTCGCAGCCGATAGACAAGAAAATTTCGTTTTTTTTTGGGGGGGGGGGTTATACCACTGACGAGGAACTTCTTTTTAACTACTTTTGATACTTTATTTTTGTACGAATAACAATCGCCACCTTTGGTGAAAGAATGTGCGTAGAGGAATCGACGAACCAATCAGAATATGAACCTAACCGAAATTATACATTCTTCGGGTACCACATACGCCCTAGAAGCACAAAAAAACCGATCGCCATAGAAAATTTTCGAAACAATATCAAATCAGATTTTGACCGACATCGAACAACTTAAAGAAAAAAAGTGCGACTTTCGTTATGATGAGTGAATGAATCTTGAATGAATCTCTTGAACACTCAGGAACAACGGTACTGAACCCTAATAAATAATGGTACAGAAAACCGATCGACATAGAAAATTTTCAAAAGAATATCAAACCAGATTTTGACCGACATCGAACTGCTTAAAAAAACGTGCCACTAGCGTTATGTTCATGAATAGCAGTCTTGAACACTTAGGAACAACGGTCCTGAACTTTAATAAATAATGGTCCAGAAAACCGATCGACGTAGAAAATTTTTCCAAAATAATATAGAACTATATTTTGATCGATGTCAAACTAAGTAAAAACTTGACACTTTTGATGCGTTCACGAATATCGGTCCTAAACATTTAAGAACAACTGTCTTGATACCGATTGACATAAAAAAAAATTCAATAGATTTTTTTACCGACGTCAAACTACGAAAAAACACATGCCAATTTTAGAATATTCCGAAACAACAGCCCTGAAACCGATTGTTGTGGCAAATTATCAAATACAGGGTGTCCACTCCAATCGTGGACCAATAGCTAATTTCTAAACCGTTAGAGATAAGCATATAGTTTATTTAGGAAAAAATCTCCAAATTATGAAAGGAATTTTGGGTCTATTCAATGTTTTTCAAAAAATCAAATTTTGAAAGAGTTACGAAATTTAAATTTTTATACAGCCCCCCAGTCCTATCAATCATATTTAGTAAAACATTCTTGACACTGTAACGTTTAAAACTAAAAAAAAATCACTCTTCTACCACAAAAATTGACCGAGTTATGACGTTTTGAAAAATCAAGATTTTGAATGATTTCGCATACGGTCCCTTAAGCGATCTCTCGATGACGTCATGAAATAATGCAAAATCTTGATTTTTCAAAACGTCATAACTCGGTCAATTTTTGTGGTAGAAGAGTGATTTTTTTTTAGTTTTAAACGTTACAGTGTTGAGAATATTTTACTAAATATGATTGATAGGACTGGGGGGGCTGTATAAAAATTTAAATTTCGTAACTCTTTCAAAATTTGATTTTTTGAAAAACATTGAATAGACCTAAAATTCCTTTCATAATTTGGAGATTTTTTCCTAAATAAATGATAGGCTTATCTCTAACGGTTTAGAAATTAGCTATTGGTCCACGATTGGAGTGGACACCCTGTATATCTGGACTTTAGCATTACAGTTTAAAACAGTTTATTAATGCAAAGTTAGCAATTTTACAGTTTAGTACTGTAAAATTAGCAACTTTATAATTTAGTACTGTAAAGTTAGCATTTTTTGCAGTTTATTACTGAAAAATTATCTGTAATATACTGTAAAAACAACATTCATTTTTAACAGTGCACATGCTGTTCATTCATTTTTTACAGTGCAGTGTTACATAATGTTGATTGATTTTCTTTTTGAAATGGGTCAAAAAGCGAAGCGGCAAAGAAATCTGCAAAAGTCTTCGTACACTACAAGATTTTCGAATAAATTCCGATTTAAAGTCACATCAGACTTCTCTGATCACCAGACAAGGTGGCCGGCAAAAATATAATTTCAATGTGAAATGTTTACCATTATTATTTTAAAACCTGTTGTTCTAATGGATTAAACAGTGATAAATTGGACTTTATTAAACATTCATCGATACACAATGCTTTCTTATTGCACACCAGTCAGAATTGTACTACAATTTTTTCGAATTGGAGTACACTTTTTATTAATGTTTTTCACTATAGTTTGCGTTCTATGTTGTCTTCGCGAAAATAATATTTTCGTTCAAAGCAATAACGAATCTAAAGATAAAATGCAAATAAAAGTTTTTTTAAGTTGAGTAGAAAGCATTTTTCAAAATTTTTGTCTCGACTCTTATATATTTTTTTTAAAAACATTATCATGAAATTTATCTTTTTATCATATGGGGATTTTTCCTAATGAAAGTCAAGTAAGAAAAAGAACTTTCAACTATACGAACTTTTTCGAATTAAAAAATAAATGAATAAACTAAATCTTTCTCATTTTCATATTGCTTCTGTATTCGAGACATTAAGTTATCTCCTATGAAAAGATAAGAGATTATGTCTACTCGTTTTCTCCGAATAAATCTCTCGTTTGAATTTGTTAACAAATATGACTGAAAAGGATAATTTATGTGAACTTTTCAGCTGAAACTTTTCATTTTCAGCCATCTTTTATAAACTATCTCATAAAACATTGCATGTACTGCATAGATTTATGCAATCATGCCTAATAATTAGATATTAAGTGGAAATTCAAAGTTTGAAAAAAAATTGTTAACGCATGAAGCATTTTAAAAATTTTGTTAAAAAAAGTTAAATTTTAAATTTCAAAAAAAGTATTCATTGTTTTGCCCCAATTTGTTTTTTTAACGCTTTTTGATGTAGTAAATGTTCAATAATACAAGCACACAAAGTGTTAGGGCCATGCTCCACATCAGCGTAAAACGCGACCGAAAATGAAGGCAGAAACCGAAAATCCGGGTACTTTCCATAGGAACACCATTGAATCCATTTTACGCTTCTGCCTAATTTTTCTGCTTTACGTCGATGTGGAGCATGGCCCTTAGACATATAGATCAATAATTGGAAAAAATCATTTTTTATGTCCATTGTAACCTTAATAGTCTGAATGCATTTGTAGGCACCACTTTACAGCGTATTTAGTTTTATACTTTCGATTTCAAACGTATACTTAAAACTCCCAAGTCACCTGAGATATTGAGCTAATGAACCAGTAAACAAAAAACTAAAATTCAGCAATTATGGAATCCATTTTTATTCGTTCCAATAAATAATTACTGCAATAATAGAAGTGGATTATCTTGAATGCTTTGAAAGTATTCTCTTTCGTTTATTTCCAGTAATTAAGAAAATATGACATCATTCAGCTCCACTCATTAGTGACTAGTAATGATTTCTTATTATTTTTGCTCCAGAAACTTAAAAGATTAAACAGATATGATTAAATAGTGTTTTGTGTGTGTATGTGCGCGCGAACGTGTAACATTCCAACACATCATGGACGTCTAAAAATGGCGCGTAGTTGACTAATTCCCTCAGAACGAGAAACACAACTCCATAGGTCTTCGTTTTACATTATGGGCTACGTTCCACAAAACGGCGCACAAGTCAAAATCTCGTAAATTAAGATCTAATATAAATGTTATATAGAGGGGTTAAGTTCCAGTGGTACAAGAGAAAAAAAAAACAATATTCTGGTGATAGGTCCACTAAACGTTTGCCACTAACAAATAACAACAGCCTATTTTTAATTTCATCATTAAGTTATTTTCAGTCCTTACATTCGGATTTTTTTGTTGCAAATTCAATACAATGTTGTAAATACTAAATCAAAGTAAAACTAAGAAAGAGCCATATAATGAAAATTTATTGAAAGAAAGATGATTATATGAGCGAAAAATCTTTTGAGTTTATGTACAAGTACGTTTCATATTCAAGTTTAATCCTTGCCCCGTACTGCATTTAAAATTCTGAATAACCATAGGATGTCGCTATACTTTACAGAGTTTAAGAGTATTTTTAAAAAATAACAAAACTGTATACCAATACTCACAAAGAATTTATCTAAAAAATTTTTTTGCATTTTCCGATGAGTTTCTTTGGAAGCCCGGCGTTTTCTTCGTAGCTTAGTGACCAAAATTAGTAGCTAAATGTAGTAGTAGATTAAATGTAGTAGCACATGTCCCGTTTCGATACAAGCTTTGTTCCTTTTTTTAATGCTCTAATCCTGTAGTGGATTTCTTTTATAAATAGTTTGAAACATTCCTTGCACTTGCAATACACCACCGGCTCGTTTATTCCATCCATGGACTGCAGTTTCGTTCTTATTATAACACTCATCAGCATGGAATAGGAATTAAACGAACTTGAGACAAAAATCCTCTTATAAATTAGAGACATTTTGCTTCCAGCTCGTTTAATTCCTATTCCATGCTGATGAGTACCTAATAAGCATAAACTACAGTTCATGGATAGAATAAACGAACTGGTGGTGCATTGCATGTTTCTGCCTTAGCCCTGGCTTAGAGGTGGTTACTTACTGCTTTATTCCTTGTACTGTTACTATGGATTTTTGATACCAAGGAACAATTTGTGCCTTCTCTTGACGCCATTTCTCCTTTGTCTTCTCATTAAAAGTACATATCCGTCATATATGAGAAAAACATAGTTTCCGTCACTCTCTAAGACATTAGCAGCCAAATTTGGCCCCCGAAAAAAATCCTCGAAGCACGGAACCTTTTTTTTTTTCTTATTCTGATTTTCGAATATACCATCTTAAACAATTTTCTTTAGATATTATATGATAACGTATTTGACGTAAAATGTCAACAATTTCAATAATGGACAATGTATTTAGAGCCCTACATGTTGTTTTCAAACTTCTAAACTATAAAGAAAACATTGTATTTGTTCAAACTTATTACAGCAATGCTTGAGTGGAACAAATTATCACAGGAAATTCTTGTCATTACCCTATTATTTACAAAATCCACCGCTTAAAGCTTTCCAATTTATATTTCATTGGTTGTCAAATTGGTACTCCGTCATCATTTATCAAACGCAGCCAATTGGTATCATTATCCTTTTGACATTCCACGAGCGCCGAATGAGATTCACTGCAAAATGAACCACCTACGAGCGCTGTCGAGCCCATCTGTGTATTTGATTGCGAAGCTCTCAAACTTTTCAAACTTATCAGGTAATCTGATTGAGAAATGAACAGAATAATTACCCGAGTGCTGATATGATAATTGTTTGTTTTGTAAATATAGGTTTGGAGAAACTAACACTTATATTGATTCTTCCGGAAAGTGTTTCATATAGTTTGTAACAATATTTATACATGTTTTACTGATCTCACACAAACTTTCAAAAAATTTAGTTTACTATAAGATTTTTTTAACTATACGTATAACTATAAGGTATAACTAAGTATAACTGTAAGAAGTATATATTAATTATAATAAGTATAACTATAAGATTTTTTATAGGGCGTAGAAGCTTAACCACAAAAACAAATTCATTCTTCATATAAAATACACAGTGAGACTTAACCAAAAATGCAGTTGAAGTATAGATAAAAAATGTTCTTAAGTTGTTACTGTAAAGGCTAGCGATTTTGCAAGGTGAAATTTTTTTTTCGACATGTTAAATGTTATTAGTAGGGTCTATTTTTTCTGTTTTATTACTTTTTAATATGATGTAACGCTTTGCATGACCCATTACGTGATGCGGGGAGTGATCCTCTGGTCCGATAATCACGTGTTGTTGCTGGCAGAAAACGAATCACTTATGAGCTTCATATATTAATATCATTATGATTTTTTTTGATGCAATAAATGTTTTTGCATCTTGATGATATTTTTTTTTGCATTTATTGTAGATTATGTCAGCAAAATATGCTCCTACAAGTATTCGTTTAGTACAACACAATTCCCATTATTCCATTTTAATTAGAAAGAAATGCAATTAGTATAAATTAACAAGCATATTTAAAAGCATCAATTCGAGCAATAAAACAGCGTGGCAAAAAAAAAGTGAAAATAATCGTCGATTTTGTTTAAGGAACAAAAAAACTATGCCATTTTATACCGTGAATTATTGAAACAAAACCTTCCATAGCATACATATTAGCAATTTTATTTAGCACTAATAGGATCTGATAGCTGTTTGCGTTCATCTGACTTTTTCCCTTTCAGTAGCTTAATTAATGAAAGCAGAGCGCCGAAAAAATAATCCTTAATTAAGATTGGTTGAAAGATATATTTTTTATCGCATTAATTGCATTTTCAGGCAAAATAAGTAGCTTTATGTGGAAAAGAAAACGCTTTTTGTTCGGTTTACTTACAGTTTTGTTGAGATAAATCTCTTAAAACAATCAGTTTTCGGATGAAAAATTTGCTTTCTTCGTGTCATAAATATTTCGAAGGAGGAAATAGCGATTCCAAAAGAACGTTCAACATTTATTAAGTTGGAAAGAAAAGGCTCCCTAAAATCGATAATATCGAAAGGTAATTAAAAGGCGAAATAAAAAAATACATAAACACCCTATCATATATCATTTCATGTATGGTGTATATGTATTCTGTACTGATAGAATTAAAATGTATCACATGTAGGGGAAGACCGCTTATATTGGACCACTGCTTAAATTGGACCTCGGGCTTAAAATCTAGTACAGAGATCTGTGCTACACTTTAACAGTAGAAATATAAAGTTTTAGGAATAAAAACAATGTGTATGAAGTTTCACCAGTCTTCGAACTGTTTAGCGTGAGTTACGGCTTGATTTGTGATGAAAACGTGCGAAATCTTATTTTGCGGACTTGTTTCTAGAAGGATAACTCAAAAACTTGTAAATTGCGCTAAAATGCTGTTACAGTATTATAATCTGTGTTTAATAAGGATTACATCGATGTATTTACATGCGCGTTTGTGATAGTTTTTGACAGAGAAATGAGCTGAAGAAAAAAAAATGGCGTGTTTTCCTTTAATGGACCGAAAAAATTTTCCTATATTGGACCGGTGGTCCAATTTAAGAATATGGTTTTAAACAAGACTTTTTATTAATCGTAACACAAAATAAACGGCTCCTTTTATTTAATATAGTGTAGTTCAAATTATTTTAAGCATACTTTAACACCTATTCTCGAAATTCATTTAAACTTTTTTATCAAGCACATTTTTATCTAGCAGAAGCTGCCAACTTCTTAAAATGTATGTTTTTTTTCTCTCCATTCATTAAGCTGCAGTTTCAAGTTGTTAAACATAATTATTAACTTAAATAAAATTTACGCTGGTTTACCGAGAGAAAAATATGAAATTCTTCGATATTTTCGAAATGATTTTAAGAGGAAAAACAACTTATATGCTACTAAAATGTTCAATGTAGAAGAAGCCGGCCTTTTCACTGTCCAAAAGCCCCAAAATATATTGACGTATAGAGGTAACCATCAGGTTGGAACAGTAATGAATGGTGAACGTGGTAGAAAAATAAATGGTTATTTGCTGCAAGCTTCCCTGGTGAGCAATATACTTGTTTAAAAAAAAAAAAGGTTTAATCACAAACGATAATTCACACAATTGATACAACATTTCATCAAAACTGTTAAGCCAAGCAATGTAAAAAGAATGTCCTTCTATTAACCTTTTAACTGTCATGCCCGAGATAGTCTCGGACACAGCTGGTTTTCGAAAATGTCACTCCCGAGTATTACTCGGGGTATTTTTTTTTTTTTTGAGTACATCGTATTGTTATACCTGAATATATATCGGGAGACGTTTATTTCGGCTTCATCTCTTTGTCAAACCCGACTGTTTCTCGGGTTTGTGCTTGAAAAGTGTTAAAAATTAAAATAACTTGACAGTTAAAGGGTTAATAGATAGGCACAGCACTTACATACGAACATTGATTCAATAAACTTGGCTAACGATAATGCTTTTTCTTTAAGCACATCATGCACGTAGATGTGAACTTTATTCATTGTCTACATATTTTAATGGAGCATGTGATATATTGGATGCGAGAACATTTAATGAGATCCATTATCTAATATTGCATTGGAGAACTGTTTGGTAACTCGTATGGGCAAACCGCAATTAAGGCCATGGCAAATGCTGTGAGTTGATTCCAAAGAACAGGAGTTTGGATTGTTTATTGACATGTGTTTAATGACACTGACTTGGCTGCAGCAGAATTAGAGTCAAGTAGTCCAGATAAAACTACTCAAAGTGAACAGGTTACATGTTCTTTGTAAGTTGTACACCATGTACAAGAACTAGCTACGAGTTAAATTAGTACAAGTTCTGCAGAATCGGCGGATAGTTCTCATCAATACATGATTGCCAACTCTAACTTTGAATTTGTAAAGCCGGCTCATATATCCCCTTTTCCTTAAAAAATAGAAGGAACAAAAAGGAAGGCTATCTTAGCAATCATTCTAACGCCGTATAAAATAGGCATATAGCAGAAAAATTCACACTAGAAGAAGCAAAAAACTGCGCGAAACAATTGTCATTGCAATGTTTGTCATAGAGATGAAGTGCAAAACATGATTGCGTGTATGAAATGCCATCGGCGAGTTTATCATTAGTGCCTAAGTGAGGCCGAAGCAAAACAAATTCTACTGCAAATCCTGGAAAAAAGCTGTGTAGTTCAAACATAAATTATTCCATGATTTCTTGGTACTGTCCAATTTAGGAAGCGCATGGTTCAATTTAGGCGCATATATTCCTAAATTGGACTTTTGCAACTTTTTATAAGATATTTTTTTTAAAAATAATTTTCATATTTTCCGAAAATATAAGCTCCTGGGGCGGTTCTTAATTAAATGTAGCTTACGATGCCCTATTTTGCATTTCTGTTTTGCTTCACATTGAGTGACACAGGCCCCCTGTTCTTAGGGGGTCCAATATAGGCGGTCTTCCCCTATTAAATGGGTAGCGAATCACTGAGATTGCAGTCCTTATCAAATAAACGTAAGCCAAAAGTCCAAAGAAGAAGAAAATGAGTCATCCTAAAAGAAGATTTAGTATGAATAAGTCAAAACAGCTGTAAAAACTTTTACTTAAGATACGAAAAATCGTCTTCTGATTTACGTTTCAAAATATAATAAACCCAGATAGCACAAATAACCTTTAAACGTTTTATAAATGTTTTTAAGCGGTTGTTACAACGTTAATAACCAGTTTACAACCTTTAAAAAACGAAGTGTGCTACTTGGGAAATGAGACAGAAACAAATAGCTAATGTGATAGCTAAGATAATTTTGTCTCTTGCGCTTTAAAATTTAAATGATAAGAAAAGACTGGTTAAATTTAGGATTCAGACAGCAAACATGTTCAGCATTTTCAGAAAAATAACATTGCTTTTAACGTCTAAATTCATGATACATTATCACATCTAGCACAGGTATAAGTTTAAATATTTATATAAATAAATGCATATATATTTTTAAACTACTTGTTTATTTCAGCTCTGCATTGGTTCCGATTTCACTTTTATTCTACACTGTAAAAATGACTGCGGTTTTTACAATGTAATACAGCTAATTTTAGAGTAATAAACTGTAAAAAATTGCTAACTTTAGTGTAATAAACTGTAAAATTGCTACTTTTACTGTACTAAACCGTAGAATTGCTAATTTTACAGTAATAAAGTGTTAAATTACTAATTTAACAGTTTATTACCGTGCATTTTACGGTTTTAAACTGGAACCTCTGCTGCCAGTATTATATATTGTTTTTACAGTATAATATATCTAAATTTTACTGCAATAAGCTGTAAAATTTCTAACTTTACAGTAAGAAATTGTAAATTGCTAGTTTTGCAGTTTATTACTGTGCATTTTACAGTTTTCAACTGTAACCTCGGCTGGCAGTATTATACTGTGAAAACAACAGTTCATTTTTTGCGGTGTATAACAGAAAGCTAATCAGTATGCAATAAAGGGGACCCTCTTTTCTAATCAACAAAGGAAATAGCAATAAGTTGAACTACTAAAGCTTTAATTTATGCTCATGAGATTTCATTTATTCTATCAAAAATATAAAAGGATAAATTTCCATCCCATTATCAATAAAATTAGAGAAACTCCGGGGAAAGAGGGATTTTCTTCTTGTCAAGAGACTAATTTTGTTTCGTGGAATCAATTACAATAGTTACTCTAATCTGTTCAAAATCGTATTCTGAAACACTATTAGATGATAAGAAATATGTATACATTTAAGTGGATACATAGAGCAGTTTCAACAGTTATTGAATTAGTTTAGTAGTAATTTTAGAGATTCTAAGCCCGTTTTTACTAATACTGTTAATCATCCAGTAGATAATTTAATTTGGATTCGGATCTAGTTGTTAGGAAAGCTGACTAGGGTGATCAAATTGCTGTTCTTGACAAATCATCTTATATTAATAAAACTACTGATTTGAATTCTTCTGGGCCGTGTTTGGACATTTCTACGAGTATAGTGATAAGGATTCTTCTGCTGTCAAGTCTGTTCATTATTATTCTACTCCTTTAAATGTTAAACGCTCCGTTACACCTTCTATTTATAATTCTGCTAATAAAACATTAGAAAAAAATCGTTCTGTTTTAAAATGCAACGTTAAATTTTGTTTGTCAGCAGTTTAAGCGAAAAATGGTAGATTTCCTTTATTAGGAACAGGGGTACCTAATAAAGTTAAGTCTGAAGAAACACGAAAAAGAACTGTCAAGCAAAAAAGAAAAAGTTCGTTATTTTCAATATTAAAGGGCAATTCTATACATGTGTGGAAAAGAGTTGGAAAAATTAAACTACAGCAATGCTTCTGTTTTGCATATTTTTTGGTTTAAAGATGTAAGATGTTTAATATTTACACTTTTTTTTTTTTTTTTTTCAAGAATGTAGTATTTTTAGTTTTGGCAGAGCTTTGAAGTTGGAAATGAAATATTCAACTTTTGTTAAAGCAAATGATCAATCTTTAAAGTCGGTAAGTTTTATTTTTTTTTTCTTTAGTTGACTGTTTTAAAGGAAGAATATTGATTATTATACTTTAATTTAATAAAAGCTAATTTAACAGCTCATTACCGAGAATTTTACTTCTTTAAACTGGAACCTCCGCTGCCAGTATTATACTGTTGTTTTTACAGTTAATAAAGCTAAATTTTACGTCAATAAAATGTAAAATTGTTAGTTTTTCAGTTTATTTTGTGCATTTTGCGGTTTTAAATTGGAACCTCGGCTGCCAGTATTATACTGGCAGCCGAGGTTCATTTTTTGCAGTTCATTTTTGCAGTGTACATTTATTAAAAACTTATTGGTGCTGAGATTAAACGGATATTTCTTCTTTAATAATTTACGTCCGTCTTTTATGAAAAATAATTTTCTTAACATTAAAAACAAAAGTTTCAAAGCTTCTTCGAAAATGGCGATATATCAAAAACCACTAAATCTCAACAAAAAGTGAATATAAAGTGACGGTGTTAAGTCAATACGCTTTTATATCTACAGTTCCACATTCGAAATTATGGGTTTTGAGAAATGGACCGGAACAGGACATCGCCGCAAATTTTATCGCCCTCTGTCCCGCATGGGACATTTTTGCCGCGACTCCTATCCCCCGTTTGCCTTGCACA
Organism: Uloborus plumipes; assembly: GCA_038373865.1. Lineage (NCBI taxonomy): Eukaryota > Metazoa > Arthropoda > Arachnida > Araneae > Uloboridae > Uloborus > Uloborus plumipes. Next base: position 30,245 of record JAXGGA010014551.1, read on the forward strand.
GGACAAATCCGCCGCGCCATTTCCAAGGGTTAGAAAGGGTTTACTTGTTTGAAATTTTCATTTTTGGCGATACATCTTCTTTTGGCGACAAAGACCTAATTTAAAAAACGGAATTTATTCCAGGACACACACACACACACACACAATGTAGTGCAAATCAGTTTAAACTTCGCCAATTTTACTTCACCAAAATATTGCACTCTTCCAGCTCAATCGGCTGATTTGACCTGTCTTATAGAAATGACGGGGAGAGACGCGTCGGGGATGTCTCATGGGGGGGGGGGGGGGGTTAGAGATAAATTTTGCGGCGGAAATGTCCTACGTTGCGGCGGAGATGTTCTGTGCCCAAATGGACATATCGGTTTTTGATTTTAAATGACTTAGGGTAAGTGCTCCAGTAGTCGGCCACAATGACATAAAACTCCTCATAAATAATACATTTTTAATTCAAAATTATATATGGCGCATTCACACATTCATGTACCTATCCTCAATCATCAACCAGTCGCAGTTAAGTTTTGGGTACTTTTTTTGAATTAGTAATGAGTCATTTCATTTTGAATGGTGTGCCCGTCATCCAAGATTGCGGGTCTAGTTCGTTGTAAGTTTCCCTTTGTTTTGTTTTTTTTAAATTCAACCCCCTATATTAGATAAGATCAATGAAAATGAAGTTGCCAACTACTGGATTCAACGTGGCCGAGCACTGGATTTCTGTGGCCGACTACTGGAGCATTCACTAGTGTTGACAACAGCTTGGATTTTAACATAATTTTTTTTTTAGATTTCTGAAACAAGTAGGTGATCCACTATCAGAAAGGTTCATTCCAAAGTTTTACCTTGTTTTTGTTGCTGTATTGATAGCTGAAAGTTCTAGGTTAGCCAAGATCCACAAAAGATCTCTTAAATGGCCGACTACTGGAGCACTTACCCTATATGTTATTTATTAAAAGAAGTCCGAAATGAAAGCAACTTTTTTATTTTTATTTATTTATTTATCTGTCAATTAACTTTATGTCCTCGCCAGCTTTAGAGTTTTTTTTCTCATTTTATCAAATGTTTTATTACTTTTATTTTATTAAATTTAAATTAAAAAAAATAAATCCATGAAATCTCTTGAATAAAATTACTTTATAATTTAAAAATTGAAAAAAAGAAGTCATCGTCTTGAAAATAAAAATATTTTTTAAACAAATTAAAATTTATATCAATCTCTAAACTAAACTTAAACCGATAAAATGTTTTACTCATTTATTACTGAAATGCTTCGCAAAAATCGGTTGACATAAAAGACACTGGGTAGCATTTTTTGTGAAGAATTGCCAGCAACAACAATAATTGAAGTGTGAAAGATTAGTTGAAGCTTATTTAAAGTTTTGAAGAGATTTTGTCGACGATTATAAGCCAATAAATTACCAGAGCCTTTCCTTGGAATTAGTTTTCTTTTACTTCCGACAATTGTATCCCGGAATTCCGGGAACAGTTATCAAAGGATGTTAAAATTATTGAAGCGGCAACTTC
>JAXGGA010014552.1:0-31760 GCA_038373865.1 Uloborus plumipes
CAGATTTCGTGTGAAAAATGACGAGTTTACAGAGAATCGCCCTTACAAGAGACAGATTAACAAAGAATATTGTGCACCAATTAGTGTTGAGTTAAACTGAAATTAAAAATGCTTATAATTCAAAAAATAACAAATAATATTGGTTAATTATCCACCCTACCCACATTATTAAAAAATAAAATGTTACATTAAAAAATAAAATATTACAAGAGCAATAGCAAATTTTTAATTAATTCAATTGTTACAAGCTTGAATATAATATTTCTAAGTACTAAAATGCTACATTTTTTGTTGATTTTTTGTTTCTAGCAAATTTAGGAAATTTTTGTTCTATTGTTTTCGTATTTTGACCTCAAATTCATATTTATATAAAGTTGATCTCTATAACGGTAATAAAGTTTTTTGTTTCTATTGAAACATTATAGTTTAACCCATACCTTAGCCACAGCAACGCTTGGCCGGGTCAGCTAGTACTTTATAAAAAAAAAACTTCAAAAAGTTTTCAAAGTTATATTTTCCGATATTTTACCCACCCCTACTTCCTCGTGAAATTTTGTTGATAATCTTTCGTTGAATTAAGAAATTTCAGTTGCTCCAAATTATTATATTTGGTTTTTTTTTTTTTTTTTGCTGCATGCAAAGATACAAGTGGCCATCGTTAGTGGCCTTTAGATTAGTTGCTAATCTATGCACACAATAAAAGTAGCTTGTGTGTATGTTAGCACGTGCTTGCTGTTTCTGTCGTCGCTGTGTATTAGGGCATTGGATTCTTGATACTACATTTATTTAGTTTCTTTCTTTTTTTTAAGTACCTGGGGACCGAGCCCGCTCGGTTAAAAAAAAAAAAAAAAAAAAAAAAATGTTTGTAAACTCGTGTTTTTTTCTAAAGTGCGAAGTACTATTTGGTTAACTTGAAAAGCATTTTTAAGCCTTTGGTTGCAATTACGCATTTAAAACAGCCGTAATCTGTTTTAAAAAACAGAACCTTATTGAATCCATGCTCACCGTAAAATCACACCCACTTTCACTTCATTTGGCGCGAAGGCGCGGGAGGGATTGGCGAGAATGGATGCAGAGTCCCTGTTCTCCAGTACGCATTTGGTTCCAGTTGGTTTTGACTTTCACTTCACTTCACATTCCAGGGTTCCCCCCCCCCCTACATACCACAACTCGTGGTTTAACCGGAATGGGGCCCTGAAGAGCACTCTGCTCATTTTTAAACCAGGAAAAAATGCGCCTTTTTTAAAAGGCGCATAAGTGAGAGAGACGTATAAGTGAACAAGCCTATTTAAAGGACTGAAACGCAACATAGGTTCTAATGAGACAACGAATAAGAATGCTTCTACAAAACAAGGGACATACTATTAATACGGTCTCGCAATTTCTGTAACGTAACTATAATGATAAAGAGAGAACAAAAATTGTAGCATACCTAATTACAAACTGTTCCCTTTAAAACGATGCATGATAGATAATTGTCCTTCTCCGGACTCTAGTTCATGCGGAAAAAATGCCTTCCCTGAGCAGTAAAGGCAAAAGATTAAAGAGAAAAGTGAAGAAAAATGCTTATTTTTTAAAGAAAATAAATTAATTTTTTTACATTTTAATGAAAATTCGGCGCATAAGTGAAATATTTATCTTTAGAGCGACGCATAAACGAATAATACTATCATTATTTTGTTATGGAATGTGCTGGGCATTTAACCCTTCACTGCACGGTGTGCCAGATCTGGCACAAACCAAATAAACCCTTATATATTCCTATGATTTTTAAATGCAGTTAAACTGAGCTTTGTGCCCCTTCTGGAACATTGCTATAACAGTTTAGTGTGGTTTTTTATGCGCTAGTTAGTTGCACTAGTCTAGGTATATAGTTCTTGCTTTTGAAAGAAAGAGTGTCTGCATTTCCGTTAGAAGTGTGCTTAGTCATTATTTCCTTTGTTCTAAAAATGTTTAAATACACTTAGTGAAAAATTTGTTTATACCACTTACGGCACAAAACACATTGTAGATTATTACTTATCGGTATACAAAGCATAAGCTATGTGCTTTGTGCCATATATAGAACAAACAATTAAAACATCATTTTTGGTGCATATTTTTAAGATTAATTTTTTTCTTCATTTTTCCTGAACTCAGGGTCATTTAAAAGGTAACAAATGATTTTTTTTCATGAAAATATAAAAAATCGTGCAGTGAAGGGTTAACATCGTCGTATAAGTGAAAAAGGCGCATAAACGAGGCGGCGTATAAGTGAGAGCTCACTGTATTTCAAAAGAACGAAACTGAATCGGAAAAAGGTGTCTGCGGTAACCATCCGTCTTGATTTTTCTCGAGGCCACATTTCGAATTTTTAGAGGTCTTTTAACCACTTAAAGAGTTTATCGAATCAAATTTTGCGAAAAAAAAAACAAGTACTTCCACCAATCCCCCCCCCCCCACACACATCTCTTTAACCCCCCTCTTTTTCGGTGCGCCAGCCGCCTATGGCCGCGAGTTTCGAGAAGTTTCCAAAAAGGGCCTTTTGGTCCTAGAGTTTAGATCAGTGGTTCCCGAAGTGGTCCACAGGGACCCCTATGGGTCCCTCGGAGTTTGGAAGGGGTCCATGTAAAGGAAAGAAAAAATTGGGGGTCCACAAGATGCAAAATAGGGGTCCTTTTGTTGAAGCACCAAATTTACTCTATCCCACTTAAGGGGTTACAGTACCACAAAAATGACCAAAAGACCAAAAAAATTTTTTATTGCTTATTTCAAAAGTAAAAGTTATTTAAAACACTCAGAAAAAAATAGCATTGTTCTAGCTAAATTATTTAAAAAGTTATGAGTGACTTTAGGGCATGCATGCTATGTGTTCTAATGGAAAAGCCAAAATTAAAGTGCTTTTTCTCGGTGATCAGTTTTTAGTGTTTCTATGTTACTGGAAATGCTGAGGAATTTTTTGTATTAAAGATATATCTTTAAAGCAATATTTTTTGCACTCAGGATAATATATTTAACAAAACTGTGCATTGAATAAGCATTTTATAAATTACAAAATTTTTTAGAGTTTGTTAAACCTCAAAAAACAAAATTTTCTAAGCATTTTTTACATAAAAAGTCACAAAATATTTTCTAATCAAAATATAAGAAAATGAATGCACATATTTGTTGAGGTAATCCTTGTGATCATTTCGCAAAACGAAATTTTAAAATGAGTGCAGAAACAAAAAAGCCTTATGGTTTTTAAAAAAATGAAATTTTCAAATTTTAAAAAAAAGTTTTCAAAATTTTTAATGTTCAAAAATAAATTATTGATTGTTAAACAGGTGTAGAAACAAAGATTTCAAAGAATTAACTTTTCCACTTAAATTAAAGAAATTTGTTAGAAAGGTACTGTAACCCCTCAAAAGTCTATGTAAGAATATTAGCTGATTTAAGTTTTGTGCCATTAAACTCTCATCTGTTTTCTTTTCATATAAATTTTAGTTTTTTACTCTGAAGTAAAACTGTCATACTGAATCTGTTAGAATGTTGTCATCTGGTTGTTTTAGAACAACAATAAATGGAACTTAACCATTTAATTCCCGGTTTTAGAATGCCTGATGAGTTATATTATAACAATTCCTGATTAGTTTTGGAACGACCTCAAGGAAAGGGGGTCCACGCGAAATTCGAAAACTAGGCAAGGGGTCCACGGAACAAAAAAAGTTTGGGATTGGTTTGGATTGATGTGAAACGATGCATCGGGAGTTCGGGCGCTGAAAACTTTTCCAAACAGGCCCCTCCCCCCCTCGAAGGAGGCGCCGGGGTCCAGATGCCCCGGGACCCACATTCGCTCCCCGTGTCCCCATTGTTTTTTTCTCTCCCCCCCCCCCGGGGGGGGCCATCTGCGCGCTTTTTTTGGCGGCAGATGGGAGCGCGAGGATTATTACGTGACCACGGCCCCCGCACGTGACCGGCCTCACTCCTGGGGAAAAAATAAGGATATTCATGTACTTTTAAAGGCACTATTTAGCAAAAATTATACAGGGTGTCCTATCCTATCGTGGACCAATAGCTAATTTCTAAACCGTTAGAGATAAGCATATAGTTCATTTAGAAAAAAATCTCTAAATTACGAAAGGAATTTTGGGTCTATTCAATGTTTTTCAAAAAATCAAATTTTGAAAGAGTTACGAAATTTAAATTTTTATACAGCCCCCCAGTCCTATCAATCATAGTTAGTAAAACATTCTCGACACTGTAACGTCTAAAACTTAAAAAAAATCACTGTTCTACGACAAAAATTGACCGAGTTATGACGTTTTGAAAAATCAAGATTTTGCATTATTTCATGACGTAATCGAGAGATCGCTTCAGGGACCGTATGCGAAATCCTTCAAAATCTTGATTTTTCAAAACGTCATAACTCGGTCAATTTTTGTCATAGAACAGTGATTTTTTTTAGTTTTAGACGTTACAGTGTCGAGAATGTTTTACTAAATATGATTGAAAGGACTGGGGGGCTGTATAAAAATCTAAATTTCGTAACTCTTTCAAAATTTGATTTTTTGAAAAAAATTGAATAGACCCAAAATTCCTTTCGTAATTTAGAGATTTTTTCCTAAATGAAATATATGCTTCTCTAACGGTTAAGAAATTAGCTATTGGTCCACGATAGGAGTGGACACCCTGTATACCGCCTCATTTATGCGCCTTTTTCAGTTATACGACGATTTTAAATGGTCCCAGCACATTCCATAGCAAAATAACTATAGTATCATTCGTTTATGCGTCGCTCTAAAGCCAAATATTTCACTTATGCGCCGAATTTTCCGTAAAATGTAAAAAAACTTATTTATTTTCTTTAAAAAATGAGCATTTTGCTAAACTTCCCTCTTTAATTTTCGTCTTTACTGCTCACGGAAGGTATTTTTTCCGCATGAACTAGAGTTCAGAGAGAGAGAACTACCTGTTATGGATCGTTTTAAAGGGAGCAGTTAGTAATTAGGTATGCTACAATTTTTGTTTTCTCTTTATCATTATAGTTACGTTACAGAAATTGCGAAACCGTATTAATAGTATGTCCCTTGTTTTGTAGAAGCATTCTTATTCGTTGTCTCATTAGAACCTATGTTGCGTTTCAGTCCTTTAAATAGGCTTGTTCACTTATACGTCTCTCTCACTTATGCGCCTTTTTCCGTTGGTCCTTTGAGCCGGAGCATAAGTGAGAGTTCACTGTATTTAGCAAAAATTATATTTCCACATAATATAAAATGAAGTCTCAAAAAGCGGCGGAAAGGTTTGGGAGCCTTTTCGAAAACCTAAATAATAATCTTTAAATTAGTTTAAAAAAACTAAGAAATGCGCTTGTAAGTACACTGAAAATGCATCAACATGCAATAGAGTGCCGGCCACCTTGTCTAGTGGTCAGAATAGTCTGCCATGTATGTTGTGGTCCCGGGTTCGAGTCCAGGCTTGGGCATGGATGTGCTTTCTCTCTCCTGTTCTTGTCCTTTCTTTGTATGAATGTGTTGTTGTGTAAAAGGTTGCCTATACCCTATAAACGGGGACCTATGCATGCGTGTACTGTGGAAGTCGGACTTCACACCAAATAACGGTACAGTTGGAAAAGTGAAGCAGCGCTCTCCAAATTGCCATCCTGGCTGGCACACGACAAAAAAAAAAAAAAAAAAAAAGCAATAGAGTAACATAGTTTATGTAATACTAGCTGCCAGGACAGCTAGATTAGCTTCCTGCGGCATGTTGATGCATAAAGTCCCCCTTCTCTAACTTTTAACTCATTCTGAAATTATATTATTTGATATAATTTAATGTTCATTCAATTTCAAGACATACCACGCACGTGGCCCGGCGTTGCACGGGCACTTCGTGCCCTGAAAGTAGTGAGAAAAAAATTTAAGGAAACTACTACACGCCAAGGCGGCTCGCTTACAGGCGCTTCACGCCTTTACTTTTTTCCTATATGAAAAAATCATTCGAATTATTGAGATGCTTCACGCCCTCAAGATGGTGAGGAAAGTTTCAGTAAGTTCAGCTCGCTCAAAGAAAAAAAGCAGACATAGATACTCAGTTTTTAATATAAGTAGATGGCTCTTCAACAAATAAATGTTTCAAAATATTACCAGTAGCTAGCGATAAAAATACTACATAAGTAGCCCGCTTATGATTTTCGTGTTTGATTTAGTTAAGCCTTTATTCAAAATTCTAATTATCATTGTTATTACTGTTTCATAGCAACGACGGTTTGCAAGAATGGATTTCAGATTTAATCATTTATTAGGCTTAATCGCTTTAAACTTGACTACTTATTAATTGATATCTTCGCTAATTAAAATCGTATAATTATATCAATTGAAACTAATGAAACCTGAAAAATGACCTATCTATCGGTACCTGGTTCGACTTTCAGTTCAGTGGCATTCAGGAGAAAGAAGCGTGACATAGATAGAAAGAAAGATAGAAAGAAAGAAAGAAAGATAGTTAGAAAGAAAGATAGTTAGAAAGATACTCAGTTTTTAATATAAGTAGATAATGCATCAACATGCAATAGAGTGCCGGCCACCTTGTCTAGTGGTCAGAATAGTCTGCCATGGATGGTGTTGTCCCGGGTTCGAGTCCCGGCTTGGGCATGGATGTGCTTTCTCTCTCCTGTCCTTGTCCTTTCTTTGTATGAATGTGTTGTTGTGTAAAAGGTTGCTTATACCCTATAAATATATATACCTATGGCATGCGTGTACTGTGGAAGTCGGACTTCACACCAAATAACGGTACAGTTGGAAAAGTGAAGCAGCGCTCTCCAAATTGCCAGCCTGGCTGGCACACGACAAAAAAAAAAATGCAATAGAGTAACATAGTTTATGTAATATAATTTAGCCTTTTGCATTAATAATAATAGTACTAAATATATTACTTTCATATTTGCAAAGAACGTGGATTTTATCTTTTATTCAGAGTTACATAATACAGACAACTGAAAGCTAGGCCTTTTTAACCGCACCTACCTTGAATGTCAATGGCTGCAAAATTATTCAAGTCGGAAATAACATCAAGGGTACAGGGAAACGGTTATTTTCATTCTTAAAAAATATTAATAGAGTCGATGTTCATTGTAAAAAACCCTGTCGTTCAAACAAAATTGGGCCCCGTAGCGAAACGTCTGTGCAATATAAATGAACAACATATTGCATGTACAGAAAATAACAACGTTACGAATCCACAAATGAGCAGGGATACTGCAGACACGTGTTTCGGCGTCACAAGGAACGCGTTTTTCAATGCAAAAAAGTCGTGAGCTTATGGATGCACAGTAGGGTGGCCCTTATTTTTCAACTTTTTAAAAAGTTCGCTCCCACCCCCCTATTTTGTTCAATGAACAAAAAAATGGTGGGCACAAAACATTATCTCAATCAGAAAAGTTTAAGGAGTGCCTCAACGAGCTTGAAATTGTCAAATTTTCAACGAAAATATAATTTTTTCAGATTTTATCGAATTATTTTTTTTTTGTAGCAGAATTTCATTTTATGGCCTGATTTTTGATTATAAGAGTTATTTTACTTGAACTTCTTTTTCTGTGAACTTCCATGCCTTTCCTGCATTTTCTTCTGACATCGTAAGAGGTTACGAAGCTTTTTGGAAAGGACGCTATTCGCGAATCACAATGCTTTCTTGCAGGGTCAAGTATTTCTACAACAAACTTTTACGAAAGTTTCCTTGTTATTTTTTAGTCGAGTTATTTTTGTAAGTAAACATAAAATTATGGATAGTTTAGAAATGTATTATAAATGTGATTTAATTTGAGTTTTATCATCTTTATTAGCGATAGGTGTTTTCCAATAAATAACATGCCAAACTATGCTTTTGTTGAGCGAATGAGAAATTGCTTCGTATTTTCCGATTTTAGTATGATTGGTAGAATATTATTTCTGTTACAAATAATTATTAACTATTAATCCAAATTTTTATTTACATGATAAAACTTAATTTGTAATTCTGTTTATATTATGTGCTTCGTTTATCTATTTTCCAACCAAGTATAACATTCTTTATTTAATAATTTGCATTTAAGAACGGTTTGTGTTTGTCATGTGACCTTTGTTATGAATTTCTGTTTAATTTTCTGATCTATGAAATAAATTGACTGTCGCACTAGGTACATATTCCTAGGTACATTTCTAGGTACATCTAGGTATTTTTAGAGCGATCTGCAATAAAGACGCAGATTTTTAGTCCTGAGTTTTCTTTCGCGAAAAAGTGAAATCTGCACACGTGCATCAAAAATACATACGCTGTACATCTATTTGCAAGAAAATTTAATGAGTTATACAGAAAGAGATTCACTAAAAACATTTTAGGCTATCTCAAACTTTTCTCCCCTCTCTGATGAGCAGCAACTGACACATTTACGAGTACGGTCATTACTACTGGCACAGAAACATGAGGTACGTTGCAGTTTTTTAATCCTCATCTTTCTAAATTCTTTATAGGTGTAAAATCACCGAAAGAAATCGGGTTTATATTTTGACAGCTTGATACAGAGGACCTAATCATAAACTGAACTTCTTTTCAACGCCTCCAAAAAAAAAAAAAAAATTAGAGAAGAGAGATATGCGGGGAAATTTGGGGAAAATTAGTTTTAACAAGTGCAAAGAATTAGTGTTATACTGGGAAGGAAAATCACTCTCAGCAATAGCTGAAGTTGAGAAGATTGATAGATTAGCAATTTTAGTAACTTTCCAAGACAAGGAACAACTGTTGGGGATCCCTGAAATCCCAACATCATCAGGAGAAGAGCAAGCCATGGCTGTTTATCAAACAGTTTAAAAGTGGGAATTAACCGATAAAATTCAAGCACTTTGCTGGGATACAACAAGAAGCAACCTTGATCGAATAAACGGTGCCCGTACCAACCTAGAACAAATGTTTTATCGCAATCTGCTGTACCTCCCTTGTCATTATTATATTTTTGAGTTAGTTTTATGGGGATTCTTTCATTCTTTAATGAGTGCAACTTCGGTCCAGACAAAGAAACATTTCAAAGAGTTAGAGAAATCTGGACAAAACTCAACAAAAGAATGTATAAAACTGGGAGCAATGAAGTGCCTGATGATGCACGCTTAACCCTGCTGGCTTTCTTGGGCAACAAATCGACAACTGTTTGAACTAAGTTTGATCTTTCCTGGAGGGATTCCTAAGAATGGAATATCATTTTGTAAGCCAGGAGCTGTAAGTCACGCTAGGTGGATGTCGAAATTCATTTATACGATAAAGATTGACATATTTCGGGATCAATTTCAGTTATCTGAAAGGGAGAAGAGTTCTTTAAAAAGATTATGTGTTTTTATTGCTACAGTATACGTTTAAGCTTGGTTTCTCTGTGCAGAAACAGTTAAAACTCCATATCATGATTTTCAGTTCATCATGCAGCAACTGATCAATTATCGAGTCATTGATCCAGTAATAAGTGAGGTTGCTATTATTTTTTTTTTCAAATTATCTTTGGTATTTAGCTCCTGAACCTATGGCTCTTTCTTTATTTAACGATAATGTTCCAATCACAATTTAGAGAAATATGGTGCGGGTTATGCTGGCAACAGATCAAGATGAAGAACAGAAAGAAGAAGAAACCAAAAAGAGACGATTCTGCATCAAAATAATTTTTCTTCGTTTGTAAACAACGAGTTTTCATCATTCTTTACCTGATTTTTTTATCAGTTCCGATTTTCTCTATAAAAACCCTTCGACTTGGAAGAATGACCCTGGTTACACAAGTGGAGAAGAAAAACTTGAAAATTTAAATGTTATGAATGATGCTGCAGAAAGGGGTGTCAAATTAATTCAGGAACATAATAACGGACGGAAGGTAACGGACTTGACAAGAGCTGCCGGACAAAATATATTCATACATTTCTTAATGAAGAAAAATTACTATTGTCAATATTTATTATGAATATCATATACTAATAGTCAATGTATGAAAATAGTTTGTTGTATTGTACTTTTTTTACACAATTACGTATATAAAAAAAATAGTTGAACTTGCGAAGATTGGAAGTGAACAAGCGTTCCTTTTAAACTATATCATATATAGCGCCTAGAACCAACTTCATTTGAAATTACTTGCGCCCCTGATGCTTAAAACAATGTTTGTGATTATTAATTGTTTATTTGTGATTCTCATTTTTAAAGACTTATATAAAAATAAATAAATTTCAATAATTTTTTGAGTGATGGATTTTTTTTTTTTTGGGGGGGGGGGGGTACTTCTTACCGAAAATAATTGTTCGCATTGAATTGAAAATATAAATTATGCCTTAAAATCGTCTTTTTAACCTCCGGACGGCAAATGTAAGCAAATTTTGAAAATGACCCATATACTTGTAAATTTACTTAAAAAATTTGCAATATTTTTTCCGTACGATTTTTAAAAGTTTTTTCTTTTTCGTAACACATTTACATAAAAACAATTTAGACTCATTACAATTTACTCATTTATGTGTGGACATCATGGCTCAAATCCAATGGTTTTGGAATAACATTCGGACCACGACTGCATCCAAGCACTTCTTATACTGTCAGTCAGTTTCAATTTTGATTTCAAAAAGCACAAAGTAGAATTTAAAAAATAAAAAAATAAGGTACTGTAAAAGTTAAAAAAATTCTTTTTGAAATGCGAGAGATAATTAATTTTTTCCCTCAATAAATAGTAAAAAACATGAACAAAAAACTTTAGCTATTTTGATGACAAACGTTTGTAGAACTCAAAACCGAATTCGCAAAATTAATAAAAAATAACATTTAAATCTTCATAAAAATTGTTTTAGAATTTTATTCAGCAGTGGAGCTGTGGTTGAGATAAGTAAATGTACATTTCAGTGATATAAAATGCATAATTAAGTTTTAATTAAAACTTTTTCTCCAATAATTGTTAAGGACTCTACAATCATAATTTTCTCAGTTTTAGTTTTAAGAGGATATACTTTTGATTAAAATGATTGTGTGTGTGGCGGACAACAAAAAGAACGGCGAATCTTGTGATTTTTAACAAGCAATAGTTTTTTTTTACCCCGTCACTTAAAAGATTCAAGGTTTCAAATCTTTCCCATTTTCGGAAAAAATCGGGATTTTTCCCAGAATCGCAAGTACGAATTAAGCTTCCACATGTAGCGGAGGATCGTGCGTCTGATTGATCAGTGTTAATTCTTGTAAATGTTGCTTTAAAAGATCTGGAAATGAAGCAGTAAGCAAAAGAATATTAATCGTAAGTAACTGATGATGGCAAAAAAAAGAAAAAAAAAACTGTTAACTTGATATTAAAGTCAGGAATAACTCTTCATCAGAATATGCCGCGCTTTGACGGTAGCAGAGACAACACTTAAGGTAGTAGTCTGGTAACTTATGCCTATTTTCATGACTTTTTTGGAGGGTGGTTTTTTTTATAGGAAAATAAAAAAGAATCATCTTGAATATTAAGAGTGTTTTTATTCACATATTGAAAATATGAAAAAAAAAATATTTGAAAAAATTTAATTGTTTATTACTATTTTTATTGTCACTCGAAGTTGGAACTTCAAAAAAACAATGCACGTGGGTGGTCCGGGTGATTTTGGCTCTTGATGTTTTTTGAAATCAAATATTCTTAATTATTCTTAATCTATTGACATGTCATTCTGGTCGGAACTACTGAAGTTAAATTTCAAGGGTAAATAACAAAATGGCGGACTTTGAAAAAAAAACTCCTTTTATTTTAGCAAAGAAAGGGTTTTAAAATAAAAAGTAAGGGGTGAAAAAAATGATCGTTAGTTCCGACGAGAACTAAAAGTGTGTAGAACAGCCTGTTAAAATTTGAAAGCAATCGGTTCTGTAGAAAGAAGTTAGGACCCGAGCCGACCAGAAAACTCTGTTTTGAGAAAAACGCGTTTAAAGTTCAACAACAAACTCCGAGGCGCTCTAGGAAACTCATTATAACTCCCGAAATATTTTGAATTTCTGTCTGAAATTTTTTACAGTATATTCTTAAGACATTGTGCTTTCAAAATAAGCAAAAAAAAAAAAAAAATTTCGATTTTTTGAACCAAGTTACCAGAGTACAATCTTAAAGGTTTGACTCTGAGGCGCTCTAGAGACACTCTTTCTAACTCCCGAAATATTTCGAATTTCTGTCTGAAATTTTCACAGTATATTCTCAAGACATTGTACTTTCAAATCAAGCGAAAAAAAATTTTTCGGTTTTTTTGAACTCAAGTTACCAGACTACTACCTTAAATTCAAATCAAAATACGGAAACGGAAAGTTATAGTACGACAATAACGGAAGTGCAGGTTGTCTGACTTTCAAAACCTGGATCAAAAACAAGATGCCTTTGCCACTCCTAAGCCCCATAGTTGGGTACTAGTAGCATTAAAAAAAGCATATTAACGTTGCTCCATAGGCGGATTTACGGGGGTGCAACAATTTTATTTGAATTTTGAAAAAATTAAAATTAAAAATATTTTACCAGAAATGTAGTTCGGAATATAACTTATATTTTTTCCTAGTTACAATGCAAATTAATTTACTTGAAAGCAAACCCAAAAATAATTTTATGCAGCTCTTTGTGTGATCTGTTTGTCACCACACATCGCCAGTGCGAGAGAAATTGTGCTACACATTAAAAGTAAGAATTTTATACATTTGAAAAAAAAAATAAGTAATTTTATACACCAAAAGAACTCCTTCCGAAAATTATTTGTTATTTGGTGCTGTATTATAGAATAATTGAATACTCTGTAATTGATTACACAGGTCTGCAAAAATACACATTTTTAAAATTGTTTTGATTTTGTTAACTGATCTATTTTTTACTCCGATTTCAAAACTAGCATTGGTTATTTTATATCACGTAAGGCTTGCCTACAAAATAAAGTTGAAGTTTTGGGAAAAAGTACAAAAAACTCGGATAATTTTGATTTTTTTTTTTTTTTAACATAAAGCAAAAGCAGAAAAATAATCAAACCTAGCTAAAAAGGGCATAAAAGTGATGGACATGTTTTGCAAAGTTATTATAAGTCTTTGAGAAGGAATAAGGCAAGTTAGGTCCAGGGCGAATAGCTGAACGTCTGTTGGTTGGTTGGGTATGAACTTTTTTTTTCTGTTTTTCAAATTTAAACCTTGCACTAAATAACAAAAACTCCAATCATCACTGTGATTTTCAAGCTCTCTCCACATCATGGGCAATCCAAAACGAAGTGCTTTTTTCTTACCTTGAAACAGTTATCTCAGTTCTTCCAAACATACAGAATACACTATACGGGGGAACCCAAGATTTATCTTGGTCACCTAGTCCAACACCAAATTATGCAAAATACAATGTCTTAACAAAATTAGAAATGTTTCTTTGCTACTTTTTGACCGTTAAGACCCACAAATGTAACAGAAACAGTAAAGAGAGTTGACTTATCCTCTAGTAGCCTTTTCTTCAAAAGAGCACAAAACTGTTAGATATGTATACCACAGTGGCTATACAGACTGCAATCAAGGTCATGGTTCACTACATTCTTCATAAAGAGGCCTAGTGGACAGTAAGAATAGGGAGGGATCAAACTGAGAGGGAATTGTCTTGTTTTAGTCGGAAATAGATTTTCCCAGTTCAGATTTATTGTCTTATTCAAATAAATAAGTAAAAACTTTTTTTCAAGAAACGTGCTCACGTTGTTTAATAACATGTTCACCATGTAAGCTCTATTATTCAGATTAAATTTAACACTTATATAGACCATACTCAAGGGCGTAGCTAGGGGGGTGCAGGGGGTGCAGCTGTACCCCCCTAGATCAGAGCAAATGGAATGTCACTGTGACCTCCCATTTTATTTAATTTTTTTTGACAAACGATTTTGTCCCCTTTCATGCTTTGCATTGTAACATGCTAGTGCAGACAAAGAAGTTCGTATTTTATTACTTTTAATTTTTAATTTACGGAATAAAACTCGGAACTTTACTGAATAATTAAAAAATAAATAAATAAAATACAGGAATGCATATTTATCTATGTCCACCAAAAGAGACGTGAGGCATCATGAAAATTAATAAATTAATTAAAGGAAAAAAAATAAAATAAAGAAGTTCAGTCTTGCAATACTGACTCACTATTTTCCAATTTCATCAGCCAATTTGTATCGGATAAGAACTTCTTGGGAGGTCACAGTGACCTCCTATTGGGGTGCCACTGCTTGCACCCCCCTAACATGAGTCCTGGCTACGCCCTTGGCCATACTATGGAAAAATCTTGCCCATATTGAACCTGAAAACCCGAAAAATAAGCAAATTTCAAGTGAAATTTGTGACTTATCTGAGGGTGATGGAATTTTTTCACTTTTTTCCGTAATCAGCACATGAAATACTGTTCAAACCAATAGTTAAATATGCAACAATTTTTTCATCGCAGACCTGTGTCATCTATGCGAAAGTTTGTATGGATGGATGGATGTTTGTTCCTCTTTCACGCAAAAACTACTGGATGGATTTTAATGAAACTTTTACCATAATGTAGCTTATACATCAGAATAACACATAGGCTTTAATTATAACGATATTCGAAAAGGTTCAATTGGTAGCGCTTTTTTCATTCCAATTTAAAGCGCATTTTTCACATAAATCCGCGAAGGCTTCCAACAAACTAATTCAGTATTTACTGCATCATCTCAACTCCTAGTCTAAGATCCCACCGCAGTTTATCTACACTCATAGCGTACACTCATCACGTTTATATCAAATTAAAGCACATTATTTTCTGAACGTAATGCACTAAGTCTTCGTATGTAAAAGTGCCCGAAACCTATAGGCAGCCTGGCCTAAACGGGACACATGAATGTAGTATTTCTGTACTCATTGCGTACACTCATCACGTATATACCAAATTAAAACTTATTTTTTCCTGAACGTGATGCACTAAGGCTGCCTATGTAAAAGTGGCCGCAACCTCTAGGCAGCCTGGCCTAAACAGGTCACATGAATGTAGTATTTCTACACTCATCGCGTACACTCATCACGTATATATCAAATTAAAGCTGATTTTTTTCTGAAAGTGATGCACTAAGGCTGCCTGTGTAAAAGTGGCCGCAACCTATAGGCAGCCTGCATAATAGGTCATATAAATGTCAAATTTTTACACTCATCACATGTATGTCAAATTAAAGCAGATTTTTTTCTGAAAGTGATGCACTAATCTTCCACTGGAAAAGTGGCCGCCACTTATAGACAGCCAGGTCTAAACAGGTCACATGAATGTAATATTTCTACATTCATCGCGTACAACTCATCACGTATATATCAAATTAAAGCTGATTTTTTCCTGAACGTGATTCACTAAGGCTGCCTATGTGAAAGTGGCCGCAACCTCTAGGCAGCCTGGCCTGAACAGGTCGCATGAATGTAGTCTTTCTACACTCATCGCGTACACTCATCACGTATATATTAAATTAAAGCTGATTGTTTCCTGAACGTGATGCACTAAGGCTGCCTATGGAAAAGAGGCCGCAACCTCTAGGCAGCCTTTCCTAAACAGGTCACATGAATGTAGTATTACTACACTCATCGCGTACACTAATCACGTATATATTAAGTGAAAGCTGATTTTTTTCTGAAAGTGATGTACTAAGGCTGCCTATGTAAAAGTGACCGCAACCTCTTGCCAGCCTGGCCTAAATAAGTCACATGAATGTAGTATTTCTACACTCATCGCGTACACTCATCACGTATATATCAAATTAAAGCTGATTTTTCTCTGAAAGTGATGCACTAAGACTGCCTATATAAAAGTGGCCGCAACCTGTAGGCAGCCGGGTCTAAACAAATTACATGAATGAAGAATTTGACTTTTATGTGATCTGTTATGCCAGGCTGCCTACAGGTTGCGGCCACTTTTACATAGGCAGCCTTAGTGCATCACTTTCAGAAAAAAATCAGCTTTAATTTGATATATACGTGATGAGTGTACGCGATGAGTGTAGAAATACTACATTCATGTGACCTGTTCAGGCCAGGCTGCCTAGAGGTTGCGGTCACTTTTACATAGGCAGCCTTAGTGTATCACGTTCAGGAAAAAATCAGCTTTAATTTGATGTATACGTGATGAGTGTACAGATGAGTGTAGAAATACTTCATTCATATGTCCCGTTTAGGTCAGGCTGCCTATAGGTTTCGGGCACTTTTACATACGAAGACTTAGTGCATCACGTTCAGAAAAAAATGTGCTTTAATTTGATATATACGTGATGAGTGTACGCTATGAGTGTAGATAAACTGCGGTGGGATCTTAGACTATCCCTGTCGATATAGCTAGAATTGCGTGTGTCATTTCCACTTTTTGCATTACATTTTCAAGGCTTTTCTGAAGTCAATTCAAAAAGTATTTTTTTTTTTTTTCAGCTTTTCATGGTTAATATCTAGGCTTTTACATAGACATTGGAATCGCTCGCGCCAGCTCGCTAACGAGCTTTTACTATGATTTGTATAAAACATTTTTTAGTCTTAGTTGTAAGTAGAATATTTATCCTTAAGCAAATGTGTTTTTTATTGTGCTTTGAAACGTGCAAACATTATTTTGCAGAATAAATTGTATTCCTTTATTAGTAAATTGTTCACTGCATCAATTATTTTCGCGAGTTTTGTAAATATGTTTTAGAGTATCGGTAACATAATCGCTTGAAGTGATTGGCAACTAATTAATAGATTAGGTTCATTTTTTTTCAGTTTGATGGAGCTTTAAATACAACTTTACGGCATCTCTTAAATTTGTTTGCATTGATTGGGCACTTTCTCGGTGTACTTACAATTGGGCAGTTACTTAGTATCCACTTGAACAGGAATTTTGCCAAATTTGTTGTAAGAATATTTTAATGACTGAGATTTCTCGGCGATTTTTTCAACTGATACCAGTTTTTGTGCCAAAGACTACGCAATAATGCTTTACTTCTTACACGGCGTAACCAAAATAAAACGATTATTGTCTGATATTTATCGACTGCGGCAAAATCTTAATCATCGATATAATACTCCCACATTTGAAAAGTTCAGTTTTTTTTTCCTTTTGTTAACTGATTCCGTATGCATCCATTAAAAACCTTTTTAAAATTATGTCAAAACGTAAAGTAATTCGCATACTAAATAAAAAGACCCTTAAACAAGAATAAAATTACCATTAATTTGCGTTCCTGCACAAAAAATTGCTAAATGTTCCCTATTAATTTCGAACTCATTAAGGACAAAAACTTTTAACGGCATTTTATGGTCAGCAATAGTATCTCAGCATTTGATGACTATTTCTCTGTGACAAAAATTAGTGACATAATAATACTTAATGCATTTTCATAAAGTAGGGAGGGGAGCAAAATTATCTTAGGTAAAACAAAACAGTTACAGCAAATTTGGCGGCATGTTAAAAATCGTCAAAGCGGTGTGTTTTGAGTTCTTTCAGTGCAGGAAAAAGAACCAAAAGTGAGTATAAATTGTTTCTCAATATTATTGCTGACCCAGGTAACGCCGGGTATTTTTGCTAGTAATTAATACAATCTAAAAGAAAAAAAACATGGGTAATGTAATATACTTTATCAAAAACCATACAAACGGTTTCAAGTTCTAGCACATTATTCCAGTTGGCAGTGCCATAAAATCTCCTCTGAAATAAGCTAAAAACCAACATTTTTAAAATAAAAATGCCCTCCGACCCCTCATTGACCGTGGAATATCCTCCCCCCCCCCCCCCCAAGGTTCCCGATATGGTTGCACTCCCAGAATTCACAGCCTAAATCCGCCTATGGGTTCTTCAAGGAAAGTATTGATATTTCTAAGTTACGAGCTATTGGTTCTGTCAGAAGTGTGAACAAAATACACTGGTTATCAAAAATTAAGGAAAAATCACAAAAATGACGATTACTCAAGAAGTTACTTGTAGATTTTTATGAAACTTGGCTACATTGTACAACACATAGTAAGGTATAAAATAACATAAAAAGAAATTACCAAACAGTTATGGTTTGATAAAAAATTATGCACTTACAAAATGAACAAATTTGAAGTGGCAGTTTGATATTGGGGAAGTACCTTCAATATGGTATATGATCCCCTCTAACAGCAATACAGCACGAGCAGCGATGCGTGATGCTGTTAATTATTTGGTCTATCAATTCTACAGAAAGCAAGAGCCACTGAAATTGCAAAGCAGTAGCAAGCGTGGCAAGGGTTTGAGGGGGTGGGTCGAGGGCAGCAATGCGTCTCCCTAAAGCGTCCCAAACGTGCTCGATAGGATTCAAGTCCGGGGAATGAGCTGGCCACTCCATGCGCAAAATTACAGCTTGTTCCAGATAATCGTTTATAATGCGAGCTCGGTGCAGTCTTGCGTTATCGTCCTATAGCAGGAATGCATCACCTATTGCCCCTGCGTATGGGCGAACATAAGTATCAAGGATGTCATCCCTATAAATTTGAGCATTTACGGTTCCCCTAGGAAAGACATGGAGGTCTGTGCGTCCACCCAAAGAGATGCCACCCCAAACACAGACACTGCCACTCTTTCGCGAATGTTTGACGGATGATAACGGGTTCCAGGTTCCCTCCATATCAAATGACACCTACTATCACTTTCTAGACTAAATCTAGACTCGTCCGTAAAGAGTACAACTCTCCATTGATCATGCGTCCAATGAACATGTTGTCGTGCCCAGTGCAAACAGTCCCTCCTATGGCGTGATGACAACGGTACACAAATAACTGGTCGTCTCGCATACAGACCACCTTCGTGAAGCCTTTTACGCACGGTAGAAGTTGACATCAAAGTGGTGACGGTGGCTGCAGTCGGGGAGGATCTGAGAAGAGTCGGAGTAGCAGATCTACTCCTGCGTGCACATAACCTTAAATATCGGTCATCAGCACCCGTTGTAGCTATTGGCTGAACCTCCTGGATATCGAATCTGTGCTTATAAATTGGCTCCAAAGTCTATGAACCACAGAATTACTCACATTTAGCCACCTGGCCACTTCTGTTTGACTTTGTCCTGCCTCTAGTGTCCCAATGGCTCTGCATCTTAGTTTTGCAGGTAAATGATGCCTAGAAGTCATAGCTACGAGTTGGCTATCTCAGATTTCTTTTGGTAGTATCACGGCGAGATTTATAGACTTGCTCTCAAACGTGGTTTTTTGGGTTCCTCGAAGACGACGTACTTCGATTGCAGCGCCGCTAATTTGCATAACATAGTTTTACTCAGCAACTCTTACTTAGCAACATATCCAAATTTTGTATGATTTGGATTATTTTTCAAGGAGTTATCATCGCGATTTTGGTGATTTTTCCTTAATTTATGATAACCAGTGTATAGATTCTAAAAATAGAGTCATTATGAGAAGCGAAGTTTCTATTGGATGCGATTCGCAACTGTTTATTTCTTAACTACATACGGATATTTTAGCATTACACCATCTGCTGGAATGTTTGGATGAAAAACTGGTGGGCCCAAACTATATTCTATAGAAATTGGGGAAAATGACTAGTCCTGTGAAAAAAAAGGTTGTAATGAACTTTTGGAATGAAGATGTGTGTGTCATGGATGGGAACTTAAAACACATTGCGGCGGGAGGGGGGTCAATTTGTTTTTTCTTGTTTGGAAAGTTCAAGGGACACAGGAGAATTTTTTCCAAATGGTTTTGCGTCACACAATTATTCCGGTGCAAGGAGCACCCACCGCAATTCACATAAAGGCCTTGCGGTGCAGGCAGTGCTTCTTGGTCACCTCTAGAGCAGTGTGCGTTGTTCTTTCAGCAGGGTGCCCCACAGGGGGGGGATTAATGGCGCAAGTTGGGCGCTATCGAAATTTTTGGGGGGGGTGCGGTTTTAAAACTAATTTATTTATTTATTTCAAATATTTATTATTTATTTTTTTAATTTGAAATTATTTTGTGATTTTTTTAAATAAAAATCGTTTATGAATTTATTTTTTTATTTAAATTATTTATTTTATTTCTTTATTATTATTTTATTTATTTATTTATTTATTTTGTGTTTGTGTGTGTGCTTGGAATGTCTGGAAGAGGAAAAAGTTATTATATTCTGCGCATAATTAGTACTTCTAAAAAATTAATAATATATAAAAAATAATAGTTCTAATTAAAAAATAAATAAATAATATTTTAAAAAAATTTAAAATTAAATAACTAAATAATAATATTTAAAATAAATAAATAAATATATTTTTAAAAATAAATAAATATCATTTAAAAAATAAATAAAATAAAAAAGAGGTTAAAATAAAAAAATAAATAGCACAAAAGGGTTGAGAAAAATTTTTGGGGGGAATTTGCGCCATTGAGCTTGGGGGGGGGATGGGCACCCCTGTCTTTCAGCACCCCGATGTTCCTGTTTGCGGCTAACTAAGGGACACTCTGCTTAAGGGTCGGCTACAGAGAGTACCTACGAAAACTAAAATGAATACAAAACATTGAATGTCTGGCGAAAGCTTAACATTAACACGATGGGGAAGTGTGTATTGTATAATGAACTCTCACTTGTACGCTGTCTCATTTATGCGCCTTTTTCGCTTATGGGCGATTCTCTGTAAACTGGTAATTGGCTGTCCGGACTGAGTATTTTAAAAATAATAAAGTGTAATAAAGTAATTATCGCTCTTAATACAAGTGAAGCATTAATACTTTGTGGCCCAATTGCATTTGGAGCGATAACTATTTATTTTTTTTTTCTATAAATTATCTAAGCACCAAAAACACAGTCCCGCGGCTGTCCCAATCCCATAGTCTAACTGTTAAAGATAGTATTTCAAAAAACCTATTAACACTACATAAATTTGGCAATTAATATCTAAAAATAGAATAATGAAGGTATATTTTTCTTATGAAATAAGGTATAATTACGTATTTCTAAAACTTAAAATTGTCATGTAAATTTTGTCCGGAGTTTTTTCAAACAGTCCCCTGCAACAAATTCAAAGCTGTAATACGAAAAATCTATAACTTTTGCAAATTCTTTTTGGCATGAAGTTTAAAGTAATCAGTGTGAATTTGCCGAAATAGCCGAGAACGTGTTGAAACGCTACTTTGCTTAGTTTGAGAGCCACATTTGTAATGAAAGTATGCATCAGGGTCGTTGCGAAAACAGTCCTCTGGGAAGCGATTTTATTAATGTCAATTAATTTAATTATAAAACATATTAGTTGTTATGTCCACGATTTGCGCCTAAATTCATAGGTAGTCTCGTAACTAATTATGTTCCAATAGTTTTGCAGATATTACGCAACAAAGAGCAAAAACACATTGGGCGGGGGGGGGGGTCAATTTGTTTTTTCTTGTTTGAAAGTTCAAGGGACACAGGAGAATTTTTTCTAAATGGTTTTGCGTCACAATTATTCCGGTGCAGGAGCACCCCCCGCAATTCTAAAGGCCTTGATGTGCAGGCAGTGCTTCTTGGTCACCTCTAGAGCAGGTGCGTGTTCTTTCAGCAGGGGTGCCCACAGGGGGGGGATTAAGGCGCAAGTTGCGCTATCGAAATTTTTGGGGGGGGGGGGGTTTTAAAACTAATTTATTTATTTATTTCAAGTATTTATTATTTATTTTTTTAATTTAAATTATTTTGTGATTTTTTTAAATAAAAATCGTTTATGAATTTATTTTTTTGTTCAAATTATTTATGAATTTATTTTTTTATTTAAATTATTTCTTTTATTTCTTCATTATTATTTTATTTATTTGTTTATTTTGTGTTTGTGTATGTGCTTGGAATGTCTGGAAGAGGAAAAAAGTTATTATATTCTGCGCACAATTAGTACTTCTAAAAAATTAACAATATATAAAAAATAATAGTTCTAATTTAAAAAAATAAATAAATAATATTTTTAAAAAATATTTAAAAAAAATTAAAATAAATAAATAATATTTTTAAAAAATATTTTTTAAAAAAATATTTAAAATAAATAAATAAATAATATTTTAAAATAAATAAATATCATTTAAAAAAAAAAAAATAAATAAAATAAAAAAGAGAGGTTAAAATAAAAAAAATAATAGCACAAAAGGGTTGAGAAAAATTTTTGGGGGGAATTTGCGCCATTAAGCTTGGGGGGGGGGGGGATGGGCACCCCTGTCTTTCAGCACCCCGATGTTCCTGTTTGCGGCTAACTAAGGGACACTCTGCTTAAGGGTCGGCTACAGAGAGTACCTACGAAAACTAAAATGAATACAAAACATTGAATGTCTGGCGAAAGCTTAACATTAACACGATGGGGAAGTGTGTATTGTATAATGAACTCTCACTTGTACGCTGTCTCATTTATGCGCCTTTTTCGCTTATGGGCGATTCTCTGTAAACTGGTAATTGGCTGTCCGGACTGAGTATTTTAAAAATAATAAAGTGTAATAAAGTAATTATCGCTCTTAATACAAGTGAAGCATTAATACTTTGTGGCCCAATTGCATTTGGAGCGATAACTATTTATTTTTTTTTTCTATAAATTATCTAAGCACCAAAAACACAGTCCCGCGGCTGTCCCAATCCCATAGTCTAACTGTTAAAGATATTATTTCAAAAAACCTATTAACACTACATAATTTTGGCAATTAATATCTAAAAATAGAATAATGAAGGTATATTTTTTCTTATGAAATAAGGTATAATTACGTATTTCTAAAACTTAAAATTGTCATGTAAATTTTGTCCGGAGTTTTTTCAAACAGTCCCCTGCAACAAATTCAAAGCTGTAATACGAAAAATCTATAACTTTTGCAAATTCTTTTTGGCATGAAGTTTAAAGTAATCAGTGTGAATTTGCCGAAATAGCCGAGAACGTGTTGAAACGCTACTTTGCTTAGTTTGAGAGCCACATTTGTAATGAAAGTATGCATCAGGGTCGTTGCGAAAACAGTCCTCTGGGAAGCGATTTTATTAATGTCAATTAATTTAATTATAAAACATATTAGTTGTTATGTCCACGATTTGCGCCTAAATTCATAGGTAGTCTCGTAACTAATTATGTTCCAATAGTTTTGCAGATATTACGCAACAAAGAGCAAAAACACAGTCACCTGGCACAGTCCCCTGCCTAGTTATACTAGAATAGCCCGGACAGATTTCGTGTGAAAAATGACGAGTTTCCAGAGAATCGCCCATATACGACGATTTTAAATGTTCCCAGCACATTCCATAGCAAAATAATGATAGTATCATTCGTTTATGCGTCGCTCTAAAGATAAATATTTCACTTATGCGCCGAATTACCCCTAAAATGTAAAAGATTTAATTTATTTTCTTTAAAAAAATAAGTATTTTTCTTCACTTTCCTCTTTAATTTTTCGCCTTTGTTGCTCACGGAAGGCATGTTTTCCTCACCAACTAGAGTTCGGAGAGGGACAATTACCCATCATGGATCGTTTTAAAGGGAACAGTTTGTAATTAGGTATGCTACAAGTTTGTTTTCTCTTTATCATTGTAGTTACGTTACAGTAAATGCCAAACCGTGGTAATATGTCCCTTTTCTAAAGAAACATTCTTATTCATTCTCTCATTAGAAACTATGCAGCGAGTCCTTTAAATATTCTTGTTCACTTATACGTCTCTCTCACTTATGCGTCTTTTTCTGTTGGGCTCTTGGGCCGCCGTATAAGTGAGAGTTCACAGTAATTCTTGCTGAAATCTGCGCGAACGTTTTCCCCCCTGATAATTTTTCAAGAAGTCTAAGGGTCGATGGTGCACTGCCCTTAAATAGCTTTTGTAGAAAGCAGAAATGTGAGCGCTGATTATAATTTTTTTCTGTTGATTTCCAATTACATGACTTCAAAGAAATCCATTTAACCCATTAATGACTGACTTTTTTTTTCCAAAGATATTTTGTATAGGCTGGTTACAAACGGTGTTTAATGGACAGGAAAAATAATAAAAAAAATATTATGTAAAAAATAATTTTTTTATTAAGGAAAGAAAAATCGTCCCTTAAAAGTGACGATAGACCCCAGAGGGTAAATACTTTTTTACTATTTTTTTTTCTGCCTACGATATAATATTTAAAAAGACATTTTATAAGAAGAAATAAAAGCAGCAATGAACATAAACTGGGAAGCTGGGAATCACTTTGAAAACTGAGCTTTTTTTCTTGAGATCGTGAACGATGTCATTTTTGATATAGATCATATTAAAACTGCTACAGAACACACTTTACAATGGTTATGTGCTGCAATCTGTTAATAACGAATTGAAACAATACCAAGGTACTCATTGAACACTTATTTGGTTGAAAAGTTCATTTTGGGGAAATGCAGACCCCTTTTTGGAGCGTCCTGAAAAAAAGACGCTAGGCATTAATGGGTTAAGGAATTACTTCAAAATAATTTATGTATGTTGGAAAACTTGACAATAACCAAATGTGGTTTAATTTCAATTGAATTGGCAGTTTGAAGAAGGGAACGAAGACCAAAATTTCAAAATTAGGTTTTTTCGTGATTGTTGGTAATTTACTGTGGATACACATGTTAGTGAGAAGAAAAGAACAAAAACCAACCTCCAACATTGATTGACGCAGCATTTAAATCTGTGAGTTGGTGGAAGAAAGGAACAAATCAGGTCTTTGTTCCCTTCTCCCAACTAATTACGCAAGCCTAAGGCTAGGGAGCAGCACTGTTGCCGTGAATCTTTATCGTTTGGTTGAATAACAAATTCTATCATAACCTACCTATTTTGTTTTGATAATAAATTCAGTTTTGAAATTTCTTAGTGAAAGTTCGCAAATATGTCATCCATGTTTAATAAACATATTTTTTGATTATTTTGTTGTCCTAATCATTTTTTTTAAATATTGTTACAATAATCTTTCATTAAACAAGGACTTTTTCAAACAAACATCATACCTGTAAGCTGTTTTACTTGAAAATCCCTATACCATCGCATTAGTTTGAAGAAGGGAACAAATCCAACGTCTTTGATGGCCCGTCAATCCTTACATACAATAGATAAACTCAAAATATAAAATACATCCAATTATTTTAAAGATAGATAATGCTACAAATGAATCAGAAAAAAATAAAAAAATAATTCAGCATTTTAGGTTTTTTTTCGATTTCCCGAAAAACTACTTTTTGGATTTGTTCCCTTCTTCAAACTGCCGATTCAATTGTGAAGGAATAATTTTTGAAGTTTAAATAATTATGAATTTCATTCAGCATGTATAAGACTATTTTTAGCATTTAATATTAGCGGTTTATCTTGATTATTGCACTCGGTTTAACGTATCTCAGATGTACACACTGCGATGCCAATGTCTGCAAAGATGGGGGCACCTCCGTTTGAGGGACAACGTGTCACTGAGAAGCTCTCTCATTAAGAAGCAGTATTGTACAGTGGTCGGAAGTAGCGCGCTACAAGTAGCGAAACTACTGTAGTAGCTACAATTTATAGTAGTTTGTAGTGTAGCGCACTACTTTAAAAAAAAAAGTCGAATAGTGAGTAGCGCGATACAAAAAAATAGTAGTTTGTAGCGATTTCTGGAAACTACTTTTAAATAAAAAAATAATAATAAATAAATGAAAAAAATTTTAAAAAACAGAGAATGAAGGGAAAGAAACAAGGTTTAGTTGACTCGGACTGGTGCAAATCTTGCACGAGTACAGCAGATATGAGAAATAAGATCCATAAAACTGTGAGCTGATCTTAGATACATCATTTTGACGAAATACATTCTGTCTGTTCGATGTTATTGGTTTATTTGACATCATAATTTTTATATTCCTTCATTTAATTTTCGTGTTCCTAAATATTCCCTGGCAAGAAATAAAAAAAAAATGAAGGTTGAGTTCTTTCTTGTGGAGAATATTCGTAAAAATTGTAAAAAAAAATCTAAACCGGACAAATTTTAGCAAAAAAAAAGGAAAGGAAAAGTAACAAATAAATTCAAAGACAATTCCTATTTCTATTCCATATTCAAATGAGTTAATTTATTAATGTAAACCGCTTTTCTAATTTTTTCGGTCAATCCTCAAACGGTGTATGCAAATTGATTTATTTATATTTTAAAAAGTAGCGAAGTAGCGACTACATTTCAAAAGTAATTTGTAGTCGCTACATTAAAAAAAAGTAGTTGTAGTTGTAGTTAACTACAACTACAACAAAGTAGTTGTAGTTGTAGTTCGCTACAAAAGAAATGTAGTTTTTCCAACCACTGGTACTGTACAGTCAAACCTGTCTATCTCGAATTTCACAGGACAGAATAAAAATTCGAGATACGAAGGTTTCGCTATAGCAGAGGTTGTGATAAAATTTTTAAAAATAAGCAATTGGAACAAAGTCAAATACTTAATAGATTGTTTTGCATTGATAGTGTTGAACATGTTGTGAGTCCACGTTTTACTAATTGTGATGACTATATCGGTAGCGAATTAATGCACATGAAGGGCCAGGGGGGAAAAAGATGAAAGTGACCAAAAAGCGATTTCGAAAAAAACGAAGAACAAAGTTTGATTTCTCGCAACTCCTTTTGTAGTTCATCGAGTTTTCATGCACATTTCGGTCGATTCTCATCTTTTTTCTCCCCTTGTTGTTCTACCAGATGATATTACTCCTTCATAGACCCTTGATAGCGCTAATATCTCAAAATGGACGAAAAAGTGACTTTCATCTTTTTCCCCCCTGGCCCTTCAAATATCTTAAGTACAAACATAGTCTTTGAATGATTGTGCAAAAGATGATTTTTGTTTCCAAGTTATGTCATTGATAAAGGTGGCTGTAGATGAAATTCAAAAATGAGAGTCGTCCGAATTCGAGGTACAGTCGACGCTCGATATAACGACCGTCTCCGCCCTACAGAAAACGGTCTTTATAACGAGTGGTCGCTATAAGAGGTAGAACATAGAGTATATTGGGATACAGTAGGGGGTTTTCTCACCGGTCGTTATATTGGGATGGTCTTTATAACGTGTGGTCGTTATAACGAGCGTCGACTGTATAGAGGTTTTCGGGAAAAATCATTCGAGATAAACGCGAGAAAAAACATTAAATGTGTGCTGTAAGAGCAGGGAAATTGAAAAATTTCGATATAGAGAGGTTTTCGAGCTAAGCAGGGTCGATATAAGCAGGTTCGACTGTAAACGATTAGAATTTTCCCACCACCCAGAGATAGTTGATATGCGATAACGCTGGTGAACAAAGATTTTGTTAAATGAAACATTTATAGATTTCAAATACTCAATCAGAATTTTTCCATCACCCACAGTTTCAGCGTAATCATCGGTTTTAAGGTAGTAGTCTGGTAACTTATGCCTATTTTCATGACTTTTTTGGAGGGTGGTTTTTTATAGGAAAATAAAAATGAATTATCTTGAATATTAAGAGTGATTTTATTTATATATTGAAAATGTAAAAAAAAGTTTATTTGGAAAAATTTAGTAGTTTACTATTTTTATTGTCACTCGAAGTTGGAACTTCAAAAAAAAAATGCACGTGGGTGGCCCGGGTGATTTTGGCTCTTGATGTTATCTGAAATCAAATATTCTTGATTATTCTTAATCTATAGACATGTCATTCTGGTCGGAACTACTGAAGTTAAATTTCATGGGTAAATAACAAAATGGCGGACTTTGAAAAAAAGAGTCCTTTTATTTTAGCAAAGAAAGGGTTGTAAAATAAAAAGTTAGGGGTGAAAAAAATTATCATTTGTTCCAACGAGAACTATAGGTGTGTAGAACAGCCTGTTAAAATTTGTAAGCAATCGGTTCAGTAGAAAAAAAGTTAGAACCCGGGCCGACCAGAAAAACAGTGTTTTGAGAAAAACGCGTTTAAAGTTCAACAGCAAACTCCGAGGCGCTCTAGGAAACTCGTTATAACTCCCGAAATATTTCGAATTTCTATCTGCCATTTTCACAGTATATTCTCCAGACATTGTACTTACAAATCAAGCAAAAAAAATTTTCGATTTTTTGAACTCAGGTTACCAGACTACTACCTTAAGTATTTATTTTCCCCGTGTTTCCTGTGTCACTTAATGATACAAACTCATAATTAACAGTGAAATCATCTCATAAAGACAAGAGAACCGGTGATAGAGAGTCAGATTTGCTGTTGCTATACAGTGGTGACGTGGTGGTCAGTTTCAATTGCGCCCATTTTCCTGAAGCTTGAATTATTTTCCGTGATTTTATATTTGAATGCAAACGTAAGGAGTTTCTATACTTTTACTCAAATTAGTATAACAGTGTTGACTCTAATGGCTATGAGATCGTGTTTTAATATTAAATGGAAATAATCTAAAATTTAAGGCAAAATGGATGGTTGGAAAAAGAGGCTAAGATTTCAAGACGTAGGGTCACCTGGGGTAATTCCTGGTCAAAAAGCATTAACATCCAATTATCACAAAATCTATCTAAGTTAGAGTTACAAATTTTGGTATGGAGGAAGCACATTGGGATGTCCATCGAATAAAATATTCATGCTATCAACAATACATAATGAACTTGAGTAATTGTCGTTAATTAGTGACCAGGAATTACCCCAGAGATGGGGTAATTCCTGGCCACTTACGGGCAATTATTGGTCACTCAAATGATTGATGAAAATGCATACATTTTGTAAGCACATTATTAATACAAGTTATTAAACTAATTAGATAAAGAATTTATTTATATATATAGCTAATTAAACACTGTATTTAGTTTTTTTAAGGAAGAATGCAATTGTTTTCAACATCTGTCTGTTATGAACAGGTTAAGGTGAACAGTTAAGTGAATAGTACAATGCAGTTACAATTAAGCATTTTTCTTAGTATAATTAAGAATAAGTATTAAAACTCATAAAATAATTGGATGAAATTTATCAAAGAAAAATTCAGTATATTGTATACTTATCATTAACAGATAAGAATGTTACATTGCGGTTACAGTTAACTTTGCAGTTAAGGCTCACAGAGTTACATATAGTTTAAATCAATAACATATGTCAATAATAGGTGAAATAATAATCCATAAATATTAAAAAAAGGACTGACCAGGAATTACCCCACTGACCAAGAATTACCCCAGTAGCCAGGGGCATTATTTGGAGCCTTCCTGCAAATTATTCAAAACAATAATGGTAAATCCAAAACTATTTTTCAGTAACTGACATGGTACCTAATTCAACCAAAAAAACGAAAAAGAAATATGTTCAGAAGTTTGAGTTTGATCACGATCTTTGTACAAATGTATCAAAACTAAGGCCAATCTTGTTTTACGAAATTTAACAAGCGATTTTAAAATGATTTTTTTTTTCAAACTAAATACACAGTCAACTCATAATTAAGTAATGAATTGCAATGAAGATAGTTCAGAGTACCTCTGTGATTTTTTTCATTTTGCTGAAAGATTATTAAGACATAAAAAGGACTGTGACCAGGAATTACCCCAGAAACTTGCTGACCAGGAATTGCCCCGGGTGACCCTAACGTTTATAAAAATGTGTTTTCGACATTTTTCGGTGAAAAATACTGCAAGGAAACCATTAAATATTTTTGCATTACATGCTTCTTTCTGCAATAATAAGTGAAAAGTAAAACAATTTTTTAGCCGTTAAAACGTAAAAAAAGAAAAAGAAGGAAAATAAAAAGCGAGTTTAGCAAGCGTCTAAAAGACAGTTCAAGTAAAAGTAAGGTAGAATTAGACTTCTATTCTATCTTCCTCTGATGTACTCGGAGATGTATACAGTGAACTCTCACTTGTACACCGCCTCATTTATACGTCTTTTTCACTTAAACGACGATTTTTACTGGTCCCAGCATACTCCATAGCAAAATAATGATAGTATCATTCGTTTATGCGTTGCTCTAAAGATAAATATTTCACTTATGCGCCGAATTTTCCGTAAAATGTAAAAAAAGAAAAAAATCCCTTAAAAATAAGCATTTTTCTTCACTTTCCTCTTCAATCTTTCGCCTTTTTTGCTCACGGAAGGCATTTTTTCCGCATGAACTAGAGTTCGGAGAGGGACATTTATGGGCGATTCTCTGTAAACTCGTCATTTTTCACACGAAATCTGTCCGGGCATGGTTTTTTGAAATGTTCGTATAATTCTAATACTATTGCTCAGAAAATGAATCTATTACTTTGGTTTGAAAGAGGGACAATTGAAGCTTGTGTTTTTCTGATAAATTGTGATAGGGGGTAAGTCCCCCGCCTGGTATAACTAGGCAGGGGACTGTGCCAGGTGACTGTGTTTTTGCTCTTTGTTGCGTAATATCTGCAAAACTATTGGAACATAATTAGTTACGAGACTACCAATAAATTGAGGCACAAATCGTGAACATAATAACTAATATATTTTATAATTAAATTAATTGACATTAATAAAATCACTTCCCAGAGGACTGTTTTCGCAACGATCACGATGCATACGTTCAGCACAAATGTGGCTCTCAAACTAAGCAAAGTAGCAATTTAACACCGCTCTCGGCGATTTCGGTAAATTCACACTGATTACTTTAAACTTCATGCCAAAAAGAATTTGCAAAAGTTATAGATTTTTCGTATTACAGCTTTGAATTTGTTGCAGGGGACTGTTTGAAAAAACTCCGGACAGAATTTACATGACAATTTTAAGTTTTAGAAATACGTAATTATACCTTATTTCATAAGAAAAATATAGCTTCAGTATTCTATTTTTAGATATTAATTGCCAAATTTATGTAGTGTTAATAGGTTTTTTGAAATACTATATTTAACAGTCAAGACTATGGGATTGGGACAGCCAGGGGACTGTTTTTGGCGCTTAGATAATTTCTAGAAAAAAAAATTAAATTTTTATCACTCCAAGTACAATTGGGCCACAAAGTATTAATGCTTTACTTGTATTGAGAGCGATAATTACTTTATTACACTTTATTATTTTTAAAATACTCAGTCCGGACAGCCAATTACCGGTTTACAGAGAATCGCCCTTATCTCTTATGCATCGTTTTAAAGGGAACAGTTTGTAATTATGTATGCTTCAATTTTTGTTTTCTCTTTATCATTGTAGTTACGTTACAGTCATTGCCAAACCGTAGTAATCTGTCTCTTTTCTATCGAAACAGTCTTATTCATTGTCTCATTAGAACCTATGTTGTGTTTTAGTATTAAATAGGCTTGTTCACTTATACGTCTCTCTCACTTATGCATCTTTTTCTGTCGGTCTCATGGGCCGGCGCATAAGTGAGAGTTCACTGTATTTCATCGATTTTTGAAAATCGACAGTTATAATTAGGTTGAAAATTGCCACAGACGTAATAAATTTCAAAGTAATGTAGCACTAAGAAGTGGAAGAGCTCTTAACTACTAATCAAACTACTAATAATCAAATATCTATACGCGAGTATTTTAAGATCCGTCGGCAAATAAAAATGTAGGGTTGGTTCTCGGGTAAGTATGCCATTGGGTTAAGTGGGCCACCCCCCCCCCCCCCCCCCATAAAACTGAAATACGCGTATAGTTTTTTTTTTTTTTTTTTTTTGCTTTTTTATACTGATTATGTTACATTTTATCACAGTGATTGGTTTTGCATAAATTTGGGTTTCATGGAAAAAAATTTTTTAGATCAAATAATTTATGTCAAAAAAATTTACAATTTTTTTTTTTTTTTTGCGAGTTCAAACAACATTTTTCAAAGGAGTGCTTCAAGATTAGTTTTTATTATTACTTCCTTTTACGTAGTAAAGGAAGTATTGTGATCGCGAAAAAAAAATCACTCAAATTTGAGTCTAAATTTTGATTTTGCTCACCCCCGAATGAATGTTCAGTAGTTTTTTCGACCGTCACACGGA